>VWYE01010986.1:49358-130327 GCA_013398995.1 Alaudala cheleensis | reverse complement strand
ATATAAAGGAGATCTTTGTGGAGTAATGCAAGTCATGCTTTTCTGCCTTTCACCAAAATACCCCAGATGTGTTTCCTTTTTTACTTTCTACCACACCATTACTAACTGGCTTTTGCATCAGAGGTGCTGAAAAAAAACCAAACAAACCTGAGCATGGCCTAATGTCAATAACATCTGATAGAAAGGGCAGAGGCAGCTCCTCGCACTACCTTTAAGAAAAATACGACTGAAAAACGAGGGCAGCTTGCCAAAGGCACTTTTTTTCCTTAAAAACTTTCTATTTACTATTTAAAAACTTTCATAGACAAATACTTCTGACAGAAAAAAACCTCCAGACCAGCACCCAGTCTCAATTTTCAGTATTTATCCATTATGAATTCAAATAAAATGTGAAATATTTATTGAAGTAAGTATCAAATTTGAAGGAAAATGTATGTATGGTTCTGTTTGTTAAGTACAAAGAAGCATTGTCTTCAGCCAGTAACAAACTTGCTTCGGGAGTGTACTGTGCAAAGCTGTACACTTGGTGAAGGTGAAGGTTTGCAGAGCTGCAAAGGAAAATTACATTTTTAAAATGTTGTAAGAAAGCTTCATCATTTGAAAGGGAATAATGTTCTTCATCAAATCCACCACAAAATATCTTGAGAGCTGAGAAGCTATTGGAGGAATGTTTGTTTTTTTTCTAATTAGAAGTTATAGATATCTGTGGAAGAGTTAGAAAGAATAACAGTGTGGGGTGAAGAGGAAGAAATCCTCTTCACTGAAACATGGAACATATGCACAGCCTCTAGAAAACCTAGGAAAGGAGGCAAAGCCATCAACTGTGGTGCAGAAAAGGTAAAAGAACCCAATAAATATTTCTGTTCTGGTTTGGAAGGAACCAGCATGATATAATCACATCTGACAGTGGTAAGGACTACTTCTTGATCAATTAACTGGGAGATCATTAAATGACATCTGTCAGAACTAAAGGGTTTTTTGAATTTACAGGGCCAGATAACATTCACCCACGGGAAACTCTCTGAACCATGATGCTGATTTTAAAGAAACCAGAGAACAGTGAAGAAGTTCCAGAGCACTAAAGCAAACTCAGTGCACAGATAATCCATGTGAGTAAATGCATTGCCATAAATTGAGTTAGTGACCTGCTATAAATCTCAGACCAAACCTTGGATGCAGACCCTGGGTCAGGGTTACATCTGCCCTCAGAAGTTACAGTCCTAACATGCTTCAGAGCTTCTCCTGGAGCAAGATGTGTTTTTTCAAACTGGTGAACAGCAGGCTGAGTGTGTGCAGAAGAGACACAGGCATAAAACTGCTGGCAAAAGACCTTGTCCCAGTCCAGAGTTTGGACACTGGAACACCTGAGTCCCTTCAGTAATGTCTTGGAGTGTTTTCTGGCTCTGCTTCAGTTTTCTAGAGCATAGCACCCAATTAGGCCATGGGGATAACTGGGTGTTAATGTTTTGTAGAATGTATTTAATTCAAATCAAATTTTTATGATATGCCCACTCAGTACTCTGCATTTGATTCATGGAATCAAATATGCATGCAACTGATACCAATAGGAATTTCTACTTTTATTCTCAGAGCTGAGGTCTGGACATCACAGAATAAGCAGATGAGCTGATGCTTAACCCCAGAAAGGAAAGATAGGGAAAAAGAAAACTTCTAATCTATATATACAGCCAATAAAGAGGCTTTTTTTTTTTTGTCTTGACATTGTCTGTGCATCATCTATAAAATAGTTCTATTTTTAAGTCAGTAAAGCTTACAGCATGTGTCAGTAATGAATCAAATATGAAAAAGTAATTTTTAATAAGTGTGAATCAAAGAGGGATTAGAAAAGCTCAGGGGATTTGGAGATGAGACTTGAGTTCAGGGAATTCCACAGCTCAGGGGCATAACAGGTGAATGCTCTGCTACTCATGGATGAGAGACCTGGCAAGAGGGCTGAGGAATTTGAGATTTACTATTAGAAAGTAAGGACTGAGGGTATGTATCAATGGAGACCAATTTTGATAGGTATGACAGGGATGATTCAGATGGGGAAATGAAAAACTCTGAACAAAATTTTCAAGTCAATTCATTGACTGATAGGAAGCAGGTACAAATCTGCCACAGCTGAAGTAATGCAATTGGATTTATTGCCATAAGCAAACACACGGGATGCAGCACACTGAACAAGGGGGTCATTGGTGAATATTGCTCCAGATAGCGTGTGCCTGTTACTGTAATCTAAATGCCACAAAAACGGGGTTTGGAATGGGGCAAGCAACACAAGGGAGCAGCAGCAATGCCTGCCTGACACCTGCAGGGTGACTGCTTCTGAGAAATGCTTTTAAGAAGTTAACAGCAAAAGAGCTGAGGGACCAAAGAAAGATGCCAGGTTGAAAGTTTTGGAGGATTCATTAGATGTACACAGCTGCCACCAAATGGGAAAACAGAATATGACAAACGGTAGGTAATGAAAGACAGACAGGAATGGGAAGGGTGAATTTGGGGATTTGATTTCAGCAGTGTCTTATGTGCCTGTCACAGGGAATACCTTCTACCTCCTTTGTGTGTGGAAATGTGCACACCTTTTTTCCCTTTCCCTCCATCCCCCTCCCTCCCTTGCTTTTCCCTTCAGTGATTGGCAGCCCACAGTTTGAAGAGAAGCTTAGGGAGAAAAATCCATTCCTTTTTTTTTTTTTTTTTTTGTCATTAATTATAAACTAAGTAGTCTTGAGAAAGAGAATTTTCTTACAGTAGAGGCTTAGGAAGAATTTGGATATGGCTCCTCCACTTAAGATTTTTGTACACTGAAGTAGGTAAGAACCAGATCACTGGGGTCAATACTGAAACTGAATAGTTTAGAAAACTATTATTTAGAAATAATGTTACTCTTTGACCAATCACTCAGAAAACATTTATCTAAAGCTCTAATTTACAGTGTTAGTTATTGTGCTTTTTTTTACCATTTTTGTTGGCTTAATTTTTTGTGTGTTTTCCATGACTTAGAGAAATAGGCATTAAATAATGATTTTTCTGTCTCTGGAGGGAATTCAACACTGGAGAGTTACAGCTGCCTGCTATCATTGCTTCCTCCTTTTTGAAACCCTTTATGTGACAGATTTGTGATCAAGGTGTTCAGCATTTCAAGGTAATGCAATATTTATTTTGGTGGCTAACTCATCTATGTGGTATAGAAAATCCAATATTCTTTATTTGTGAAGACTCAGAATGTTCCAACATTTTATTATCAACTCTTCAAGGATTTTTAGTATTACAGCTTGGTGAACATGGTGTTTAATGAAATCATAATCTAGTTTTGCAGTGTAGTCTCAGCTTGCTCTGGAGCAGCTTGTGAGTGGAGCTGGACTGGATCCCTACCCTGGAGACACAACACTGAGCTGCAATTCTCTTGGCCTGGCATCCTGGAGATTTGGTTTGGAATCTCTTGATATCCAAGGCCTTGACTAGAGCTAGCCAGGAAGGAAGGTCCTGAGCTGATGGTTTATTTGGTCACAGAAAGGATAATTCCTTAGTCTGTACACATTAGCATGCTCTGGTTAATGAGTTAACCAAAGCCAGCATGTTCTTTTTTAGCTCCCACTTGGGGTAAGTAATAATGTCTCCTATAAATGTTCTGGCTGACATTTAATTTCCAATGCCATGCCATTTTGCTGGCCTGTTATGACCCACTCAGGATGGAAAAAAACATTGATATCTTTGCCAGTCTCTTTAGATTTCTTGATGGCTTTGTCACTCTCAAGCAGAAAGGTTTTCATGTCCCAAAGGTAAAATAAATTATGGCTGTATCTTTCTGTTTATAGGGAAAAGAGAGAACATTCTAAATAGCAGGTAAGACAGCCTCTGAGCTCTTTGAATAGGACTTGAGGGCTTTTTTGTCTTAAATATTAAAAAAACCCCACTTATAATTAGATTTATAAGCACATTTAGTTACTTAAATCCTGCTGATAACGGAGAAAGTTGGAAGTCTACACATCTTTCACAAAATAAATTTAATAATCTGTTTATTACTTCTATAACATCAAGAGAACCAAGCAGCCTATTGCAATATTTTGATTTCTTCAGGCATTTTCATTGACATACATGACTCGAACAGCCAATTAATTCTCTATTAATATTTGCCAAAATATTGGTTTTGATTAAATTTCCATTCCTTTTTTTCAAGTTCCTAATTTTACCAAATAGATATAATTATTTAAATAGTTATATGATTTATCTCTCCAAAGACATTATTGTGCTGCTCAAGTGCTGTTCAGTAAAGGGTTTTTTTCCTGAAAATTGGGTAACTTGCATTCATCGTACTTCTTGTCACTGTATGTGTGTACCTTATCTTGGCTAAAGCTTAGGATCCTTTCAAGAAAGATTTGAGGAGCTTTGACTCACTTTGGGGAGATATGGAGCTCATTAGGCTGTTGCTATTAAAGGTCCCATTTGTGACTCCTGATTATTGTAGAATTCCAGCAGATGATGTGAGTAAGCAATTTTTCTTCTTTCTGAAAAACACAAAGTGAAAGAGCCGATGAATATAGAGGGAACCTGCAGACTGGTGAATGTCTGGGAGGGAGAAGATGAGCAAAAATTTACTTCCTGCCATCTTGTTTGGTGTGACAACATGGGAACATAGAATTAAACCATCAGATACATGGTTCAAACAAAAAGAGCAACATCATTTTTGTAGCATGATCTGCAAACATAGAATAATAGGAGGCCTGAGTTGGAAGGCACCTTAATGATCATCTCATTGCAATCCCTCTGCCATGGGCAGGGACAACTTTCATTAGACCAGGGTCTACTGCTCCATCCAGCCTTGAACACTTCCAGAGATGGAGCATCCACAACGTCTCTGGGCAATCTGTGTCAGTGCCTCACCACCCTCACAGCAAAGAATTTTTTTCTAAGATCTGATTTAAGCATACACTCGTTTAGTTTGAATCTATCCTCTCTTTTCCTGTCACTACAGGCCCTAGTAAAAAGTCCCTCTCTATCTTTTTTATATGCTCCCTTCAGGGATTATGGGGCCCCAATTAGGTCACCCCTAAGCCTCCTTTTTTCCTGGTTGAACAATCCCAATTCCATGTCCCCATTCAAGGATAAGTACTTAGATTAGATTTGAGTGAGCATGAACCGACTGTGATGCTTTACTTGTACTTTGTGGATGACTCTCCCCCCCCTGCTCCCTGGACGTGTTACACCTGTGCCAGCATTTCTACCCCCTGCAGTCACAGGGCAGCACACACCTCGCTTGATGCATCTCCTCTGAGCACAGCAGCACCCAGAAACAGGGAGCAGCACTCCAGAGCACCGGTGTGGTGCAGAGAAAAGGATCCAGCATCCCTGCCCGTGCTGGGGACGCACTGATCATGCCTTGCTCTCAGGAAGGTTGCATATTTTGCTAAAAAGCGCGGCTTTTTGCATCAGAGGGGAGGGATCCGATGGGGAGCCTGCTGAGGAAAGGGGATGTGCTGCCTGCCCTGCCCTAGGGACAAGGGTGTGGATCGGCAAGGAAGGGGCGAGAGCCGGCGCTGCTGCATCTCAGGGGGCCGCGCTCGCACCGCGCCTTCCTACGAGAGCAATTTTCCAGGGCTGCTCAACGCCTCTGCTATTACTATTTTTCCCCCCTTTTTTGTGTTCTTTCTCTCCCCCAAGAGACAACAAAGCAGCGCCGCTGTGAGGAGTTGTGCGAGGGCATTCCAGCGGCGCACACGGGATCATTCCCGCTCCGTGCCCGGGGATGCCGAGCGATCCTCCCCGCATTGCCGGGGCCGCAGCGCACGGAGCCGGCTCCGACTGAAAGCGCAGCTCCAGCCCTGCCCCGTGCGGCCACCTGGGCCTCGCAGCTGCCATCCATCATTCATTAGTTACGCTGTGAATTCAGAGCTCGGGTGCCTCAGCGGTGAAGGTCAAATGCAAAAATTTGTTCAAGTGCCCCCAGTGAAAGGGCGCGATCAATTGTTGTCACATTTTAATTAGCATTCTTGTAGATGGTTCTTTCCCTTTTTTTTTCCCCCCTTCCCCCCCCCCCCCGTATTCATATTAGACTAGAACATCTGCTTAACAGTGTTAGTTGCGACCTTCAAAAAGAAGTGAGAGTACATATTTATGGTTTTTTTCTTTCTTTTTATGATATATTATTACAGAAATTATAGTAATGCACATTTGAACCTTTTAGGAGATCTTTTTAATAGCATGAACCTTCCAGCTCTTAGGGTATTAATAGGCAGCAGTTTTCAGAAAAATAAAAGTCAGTCCAAAAAGTTACTTTTCTGACAAACATTTTAAAGGGCTGAGTTAAAGAAAGCATTGATTTAGAATATTTTCTTTTACAATCATAATTATTAAGAAACAAAATTCGTTGTAAACATATACAGAACAACAGTGAATGGAAGTTATCGTTTACATTTCTGTGTGGGAGTTCCTAACTTGAGAGAGTAAATTGCTTTGCCTACAGTCTTACCATCAGTGGCCTAATATCACCTAGGTTTAAACCTCATGGCTAGGTTTAAACAACACAGTTTAGGCAGGATTGAACTGTACCCTTGAATATATGTATATATAAATGTTAGCTCACTGGTAAAGATGCCTGTCCCACCTGACTAATTCACTATCCTACCTATTATTACAAAGGCTCTATTTTTTTTTAATCTAAGGAGATCATCACTATTCTTTGAATGGTCATTTCTTCAAATAAATGAAATACTAGAGGACCACCTGCAAGCAGAAATGTGGCTGTGCATTGCACCCCTTTCTCTTTGTTGCCTGACTCGAAGGGTGTTTAGTGCTGGCTACATCTTTCCAATTAGCATGGAGTAGGAAGGATTTTCTCAAAGAAGACATTGTTTCTGTGATGGCAAAAAAAACTGGCCACCTATCCAAGTAAGGCACTGCTATAAGTGAAAAAGCAAATCAATTCTGTGAAATATTGAAGGTTTGAAGCTTATTTGATTTTACAATAGAATGAAAGTGAGACTAGGATTTCACAGAGGAAGAAGGACTTCAAACAGGCTGCTACTGAGTATTTAAAGCATGGAGTGAGGATGGCTGAACTAGATTCTGTGCTTTGTCTCTTTTGGAGCAGAGAGGTTTTATTAATTTTTGCCCATTATTATTCAAGCAATTGTTATTTCGGATCTGAGAGATTCTTTCCACAACCTGTCCTTTCCTAGCTCTCCATCCAAGACTTCTGTGCGTAAGAATTCATCCTAGCAAATGTTTAACTGAGATTTAGTCATTTTCACAAAAAATTACAGTTTCCTAGTGGGGGGGAAAAATAAAAGGAGAAAAATAATGATTTGTAATTATATTCTGCACATAACCATAGGGAAGAGGGTACACAAGATCCCAATGGTAAATCACAGAGCATGAATTATGACTCTTTTTAATTTCTTGCATAGAGTAATAGTAAACCTCCTCTATCTTAGAAAGCCATGGTACTTGTCCAGACACCAGGAGTGGTCTATATCTCTGTACATAGCAGCAAAAAAAAAAAAAAAGATCAATACCGAATGTTCCATGGAAGCAGATTGCATGCATAGCATAATTAGGTTGCTCAGGTGACCAGCCCTTGGAAAAACCAGTTTCCAATAAGCAGCAAATTGATTTGCTCATTTTCACCTTCTCCATATTATATATGCCACTTATGTATTGCAGCTCACATTTTCTTGTGCCAGGGTAAGTTTTGTCCGTGAAATATCCCAAGGTGAGATGTCAGTGAGGAAAGAAGTCAGGCCAGTGCAGAGCCCTTTAAAAAATATCCAGCAGTGAAACTTTGACATTATCGTTGGTTTACACAGTTAACAATTTATTCGAGAGGATTGTGATTCCTGGTGGGTTTGGTGATATTAAATTTCTTTTTCTATCTCTCAATCCCTCACTCCTTTCTGGGCAGAAGGGGTTTTTTTTCCCACTCTAGAAGTGAATCTTGCCATAGTTATTTTCTTGTTGTACATGAGGTAATATTATCACGATTTTGTGCAGAACTTGAAAAGGGGAGTCATTAATGAATGAATCAGGTTAAGTAAACTGTAAGGGGGGCTCTGCAAACTGGAATTGCTCAGCTGGCTCACTGGTGGAAAACAAACCTGCTAGAGCAACGTGTTTTCTGCCAGATGACTGTGCTGACCTGCCTCCCTGGAGAAAAGCCTGTTTCCACACACGAGGCAAGGCACAGGAGCAGGGAGGAGCAGCAGGAGGAGGGAGGCAGCATGGGACTGCCTGACCTTCAGTGGATGCTGCTGGGCACACGGGAGATGTGTCTCAAGGCAGCAAGCAGGAGAGAAAAGTGAACTGGGACTGCAACTCTGAGCCTCGTGTCAAGTTATCACAGGCAGCCTGTGAGCTCATCCTGCCCTGCAGCATCCGAGGTACCTCAGGGGGTTTAGCTCTCTCCTGGCTGTTGCTTGCAGCATCTCCTCTCCTGTCTTCTCTGTGTCAGACCTTACATTCTGAATGTTCATTTCTTTTTCCATCTCCTTTTCTAGAAGAAACTGAGAGTAACTTCTCTTTTCTGTGCAGAAGTTGGGAGTAAAGTGAAACTATTTACTCTTTCCTGCCATTTCAGCTTTAGCTGTTCTGAGTAGCAAGGGCATACAAGCTTGTGTCTGCAAAAATTACCTCAGGTGTGCCAGCTATCAACAGTCCTTTCTCAGTGACAAGTGGTGTCCCTCAGGGCTCCACACTGGGACCAGTGTCATTTAAAATCTTCAGTAATGGCACAGATGGAGGGATCGAGATCACCCTCAGCTAATTTGCTGTTGACACACCTGAAGGACAGGGCCATCCAGAGGGACCAGGACAAGCTCAGCAAGTGGCCCATGGGAATCTCATGAGGTTTAACAAGACTCAAGGTGCTGCATATGGGTCAGGGCAACTCCCTGTGCCAATCCAGGCTGGGGATGAACAGATCCAGCGAGGCCCTGGGAGAAGGATTTGGGCGTGCTGGTGGGTGAGAGGCTGGACATGAGCCAGCAAAGTGCATTTGCAGCCCAGAAAGCAAAACATGTCCAGGTCTGCATCCAAAGCCCCACGGGAGGGAGGGGATTGTGCCCCTCTGCCCTGCTCTGCTCAGACCCCACCTGCAGGGCTGCATCCAGCTCTGGGCTCCCAGCACAGGAAGGACAGGGACCTGTTGGAGCCAGGCCAGAGGAGGCACCAAGGGGATCAGAGGGATGAAATATTTACTCTGTCAGGAAAGGGTGAGAGCATTGAGTTTGTTCAGCCTGGTACAGAAAAGGCTTCACGGTGACCTAATTGTGGCCTTTCAGTGCCTGAAGGGAGCCCACAAGAAACATGGAGAGAGGGACAATTCATAGGAACATGTAGCTACAGGACAAGGGGAAATGGCTTCAAACTGAAAGACAGTAGGTTTGGATTAGATATTAGGAAAATCTTTTTTAATGTGAGGGTGTGAGGCCCTGGTACAGGCTGCCCACAGAAGCTGTGGATGCCCCATCCCTGGAAGGGTTCAAAGACAGGGTAGATGGGGTTCTGGTCTAGGGGAAGGTGTCTCTGACCAAAGCAGAAACTAGATGATCATGGAAGTCTCTACTAATAGAAACTGTTCAATGCTTCTATGAGTCTCCCTACATGACTTTCACAGGCTTGTGAAATGTATGTATTTAATCTTGAGTTTAATGACATACTTAAAGTTGCATGAATTAACACAAGTTTTACATCCATAATATCTCTAATTATGCTGTATCCCATGGTCTGTTCTCACCCTCACCAAGGTGTCAAACTAAAATATCCATGGGTGTTATGCATGATCTTTTTTTTCCTATCAAAACCATTTATTTAAGGAACTACAGTTATCATATTAACTTACGTTATCAGTGTGAACTGCAAGCCACAAAGGTTTTTCCTATTTAAGGATATAAGCACAACTTGTGAACGTGGATTTCCTCTTAAACAGTTCTTGTAAAGGAATTTTTAGTTTTGTTCACTGTGATTCATATTTTGTTTCTCTTCAGGTAATTTCAGTTCTTTAACTGCAGACTTCTGCAAAATGTTTTCATTTCAAGTATAATGTCTCCATCCAAGTACTGATCCAGGTTTTTTTTCCTGTCAACGTTTTGAGAAACCTTTCATGCCATCTTATATCAACTCATTCCATTAGCATTTTGCAGGTTTCTCTCTTTAGACTTCATCTCTGTTTTTCTTTTCCTGTTCCAAAAGCCCTCATGTTTAACAGCCAGGGCCATCATTTTATGTCCATTTGTTTTAATTCTATTCTTTATGATGCTGCTTTTTAAAATTAATTCCTTAATAATTTTATTAATATTAGTTATCAAAGCACTCTCTTTCTCAGATCTTGATTTCTAATGCCATTATAGTTTGACCTCAGTTTATGTTTTTATAAACTCTCTAATTCAAATGGACTTTGACTGGATTTCAGATTTGTTGAAAAATTTTCACAAGGTTCCTACGCAAGTTCCTTCCTCTTCTGGAGCTCTCAGATGAAATTCTTCACTTTCTAAAATAATTCCTTTAAGAGAGCTTTGCTTTCAAATTTTTATGGGGTAAACTGGTAATTGGTTTTCACTTCTTTGATCCATCTATAGACTTCTAAAAAACTTTTGATTATCTGAAAGGTTATGTGAGGAGAAAAGAGGTTGTTTTTTTTTTTAGTGTATCTCTACCTGATTTCATAAGTAGACAAAGCTCCTACACGAATTCCTTCCAGCTGTCTGCTGCACTCCCTAGATTGCACAGATCCATATTTCCTTCACTCCTTACCTTTCCCTTTTGTTCTGCTTTTAGGTTGGTTCTTCAGCTCCTCTCTTGTCCCAGCTGTACCCTGGCAGGGCCTGTGGGGACAGAGGGTCACCACTGACAGCTGCCCTGTGCCTGGTACTACAGGAGGATAGGTAACTGTGATGAGGGCCCAAACCACCAGGCAGACCTGTCTAGACCTCTTTTTTCTTACTATTTTTGTTTTTTTCCTGAGAGTGAACTTCCCAAGGAAGATCAAAAGATTTTTATGTTGAAGAAAATTCATGGGGTTTTGGACTTTAAACGAGTTGGCTTAACTTTTTAAAGAGAGAAAGCCAGACAAGCTGGGTTAGGCAGCAAAGGAGAGTCAAGGCTTTTCATCCCACTTTTCCCCCAACCTCTGTGTCCCTGTGTTTCCAGGCTGGATTTTAGTCAACTTTCAATTCCAGGAAACCTTGCACAGTTCCCTCTGGGAGGGCAAGTGGCAGTAGGGTTTCTGATCCTGTTCTCCCAATATTGTCTAAATTTCAACATCATTCTTCTTGCCACTGCCTTTGCTCCCTTCTTTCAGCCCTTGCAAGAGGCTCAGAGGTTTCTTTCCACCATGAAGACCACAGGAATCAGTTGGGGTTTTTTGCCTCAAAACAACACACAGATTTAGAATGGGCAGAATAGAGACAGTGATTGCAATATTTAACACCCAGATGACAGAAAAGTTTTGAAAGATGCAGAAGCTTGTCTGTGTCACGCTGAAAATCCACCAGTGAGAGCTGCAGCCTTCATAAACCAACCTTCCCAGCCTCCAAAGGCCAATTGTCTGTACAGCTGAGTTAGCCATGATGTACTGGCAGTTTTCACAGGAGTTGAAAATATGTATTTGTTTAGCAGCTGTATAGTTTGATTGCTGAGGAAAAGAAATACCATTCCTGTCTACTTTCTTTCTCATTTTATGATATTGGGAAACTATAAGCAGTGTTCTTCAAAAAAAAAAAAAAAAAAAAAAGAGAAATCTAGATCTATAATTTTTTCATTTGAATCCCTTGTTCTATCACTGCATGCCATTGTAAAAAGTATGCTTCCCTAAATTCACTGAGTTCTTACTGCTTCTCCTTTGTGTCTTTTGAAAATGGGATGAGACTTCAGTGACCTTTTGGTATTTTAGGAATCTTGACTCAGGTCTGTTTGTTTGTTGTTTATATTACAGCAATTTTTTCACCCCCCCCCCATTGTTTCCCATTTTAGATTTGGTTTCATTGTTGATTTTGGGGGTGTATTTTGTTTGTTTTAGTTTTGTTTTAATTAACATTTTGCTGATTGTTGAAACAAAAAGACAAGAAGAAAACTCTACAGTCAGGAATTTGTGACTGTTGTTAAATATCAACATTGATTCTAAATTACAGGGGTTTTATTTTATGGGCATGGGGTTTTCTTCAGTGATAGCGGATAGAAGTACCTGAAAGGTGAAAAAAACAGTAAGTAGTATAAAATGAAGTTGGCAATGGGAGAATATTTCTCTGGTGCTCTGTGGGTAACTGCTGCATTTTGTGACACAGCATGTGCTGCGGAAATATTTTATTTTCTCAGGTACAGGTGCTTTTTAACAGCTGCATTCTGATGATGTTTTAAAAATATTTAAATTATATAAATTCAATAAAGATTTCTAAAAAACAATGCAAACAAATAACAAAAATTCTTTGGACTTGTTGTGCACAGACTGATTTCTACCCTTAAAAGCACAAGATCAACATCTCTGGTGGAGAATCTGTAACTTCCTTCCCACACTGCCCCAGGGGGTTTCTGCTGCAAAACTGATTAAATTGCACAGAGATAAGACACTTGTAAATAGTCAATAGGAACTGTTCCTGCAGAGGCAGGAAAGGTCATGGAGAACATTCCTTTGTAGGAAAGATACTTAGGAGGTGTTTTTAATGGAGTTTAAATTAGCCAGCTGCAATGAATCCTGCATGTGCCAGGGAGGTCATGTTAGAACCATGTGCCAGCTGCATTGCTGGAGCCAAGCAGTGCAATTGTTCAGGGGGTCTTGCCTGACCTTACTGAAGGTGTCATTGCAAGGAGCTTTATGCCAAGATCTTAAAAATAAATTAGTTTTTTTTTTTAACACAGGCTCTGCACTTTAATGTCTGCATTGCAGGTTTCAGGTATGCTGCCATAATCTGAGCAATAGCTTGGGCAAGTTCTAAAAAAAGAACTTGGGGGCAAGTTAGGCATTTAACAATGGATTTTTCAATTTCAGGAGGATATGGAGTTGGAAGCAGAGGTGACTTGATTTTCCAAAATGAGAGCTGTGAATCGTTTTGCACTTGTCAGAGTTCATGCAGACAGGTGGGAGCTGACCAACCTGTGAAAAGTTCTGACTGCTGCTCCCCTCCACTGCCTCCAGGCTGAATAGCTGGTCATGGTGTGATCCTACAAAGCAGTTCAGGTAAATACAAACCACTCGATGTAAACTTGTGAGACTGCCCTCTGTTCAATGAAAAACGAAGTCAAAATAACTCACTCAAAAGGGTAAATTTACAAAGTGGAGCTGATAATTTGCACAGTTTTTAGCATTTCTTTCCAATTTTCCTGACATATTTCTTCCTTTCTTTGAAATGCTTGCTCTTTCTGGAAGATGCTAAAATTTATTATGATACTTATTGGTGTTGTTTTCCATTGGGGAAAATGCCTTCTGCTTCACATGGGGCGCAGAAAATGCTGTGCTTGCTGCCTGGTGCTGTCACACACCCAGTAAACAACTTAAAAGTGTCCCACTGTATGATTGTTTCCTCTCTTCCCTACAGAGTTATTTTTAAAACTACATATTGATTTCCTTCTCTTCACTTTAAACCTCCCTGGAAACGACCTCTCCTGTCCTGCAAGGACCCCCTGTTTGTAAATGGTGGCTCAGTTTCCCAGTTAAGTAAAAGTCTTCCATTGATCCCTGAAGGACCACTGATGAGCTCCTCAGGGACCTGGGGCCAGAACAGGGAGCACTGCTCTAACAAGCACCCTTTGAGAGAAACACTGTGTGACATAAAAAAAGAGAACCTGCTAAATGGCCCTAAATTTTTATTTTCATCAACATTTCTAACAAAGCACACAAGTCTCCCAGACTTCGCTACATTTCAGTCATTCAGTGGTGTATTTGTCATTCATCAATTCAGTTCATTCCCAAATCACTTGGGATACTGCTGCAGGAAATCAGATGAGTAGAAAGTCACAATCACCTCAGAATAAGGCCTATGGAATCCTGATTTTAGTCTAAAAAAATTTATTATGATTTCTCCACTGAAAATACATAATTCTGAAAAGAGCTCCAGAAGCACCAGGACTCTCAGCTTGAGTGTATGCTCATTCTAAAATAGAAATGACTGTGTGCTTCTTTCCCCTCTAGTTCCTGGTGATGATGTTGGGATATTGTCAGAAAAACCCCAGAGATGGAAGTTGTCTTGTTGGATTAATGCATTTCATACTTTGGCTGCTGCAGGGCAAATGTGTTTTTATGAATACATTTTTGCCCATCTCAACTGATAAACCAGAGCTGCATATCCAAGACTTAAAGTCAATACTTCATGTGGAAGGACACACGAAGGAGTTCAAATCTTGGACACTTAAATATTCCACAAGTGCCACATTTACTGAGCACGGTTTGCTTTCCTTCTTTAATGTGAGGAAAGTGTACAAGTATTACTATCAAAATGAGACATTGGAAGGGCAAAAGGACTTTCCTGCAAAGTTGAATGTAGATGTGTTTGCTTTTAAAGGGGCTGAGACTATCTGCCATCCTTTTCCAGAGTTTTGCATTTGTGCTAGGAAACACATCAGTAACAAAAGTGGTTTCTTTGGAAATAAAGAACTGTAAGTTTTTGGGGTTTTTTTTCCATTTTCACAACACTAGGTGCGTGGTTCCACATAGATTAAAAGTAATTTCCCCAGGTGTTTCTTGTAAAGTGAAATTATAGAATTTTTGCATAAAACATTTGGAAAAAAGTGAAAAAAAATAAACTTACAGTAATTCTTGTATACATCCATCAGCTGTATTTATGTTCCAGACTGAACTGAAAAATCAGTTCAAACATTCACAAAATAATCTGTTCACTATGGTAATTGGCTCTTGCCATGACAAGGTACAATATTTTTAAAAAAAGAAATTTAAGATATTAAGATGCATACTAGATGGATTCTAGTACTTTACCACAGTATAGTAATGCAGATATCAGTGTTAAGTTTGTGACCTCTAAAGAAGGGAAACATCTAAAGATTAACCAAGATCAATAGTGAGTTTTATGGATAGAAGCCAGAGAAATGTCACAGGTATTCTTTTTTTTATGAATGCCAGCAAATACTTGAAGTGACTTACAAATAAAACTCCATATAAGCAATTTCTCCCAGAAAATGAAAAATATTTATTTTGCATATTTACTTAAGTAACAGCATTTTAACTCCAATCAGGGATTTAAATGTATTTAGGCTGCAGTAATTTATGCTTCTGGGTAATTTACCTGGCTTACAGATGCCTGAGTATATTGCCAAACTAAGTTGTTCAGTGCTTTCACCTTTGCTGAGAGTGGAAACCAGCATAATCTCAACCCCCTAAGAGCCTGAAAGCCCTGAAAGACACAAATCCTCAGGAGATGTGAAATGTCCTGGCTCCAAACTCTCAGAATTAGAGAATGGTTGAGGTTGGGTGGGACACCTGAAGATCATCTGGCCCAACCCATCCTGCTGCAGCAGTGCCACATAGAAGCAGCTGCCCAGGGCTGTACCCAACAGCTTTTCATCACCTCAACTCACTGTCTGTGGAGAAGGGGTAGAGAAACTGTGGGCAGAGAAATAATTTTATTCCTACCTCTAAAGGCCTCTTAGAAAATTTACACATTGGACTTTCTGTGACCAAGGTAAGTTACACCAGGAGAGTGTGAAGCTGGCAGTGACATGTGCAACATCCCTGTTGGAAAGCAAACATAACTGAATAAGCTTTTAAATAATCAGACAGGATGTGGTGGTAAAGTGTGTGAGGGCCTAGTGAGAAAATGAGCAGCAGAAAAGAATAATTTTAACAAAAGTATCTTTTAAGTCTACTGAACTTGACTGCAGCAGTTTTGGTGATGACATGTTCTGAGCCTAACAGTGGAATAGAGCAGAATCCCCCTTCAAAAATCTCCTTCTTTCAAATGACATTACCAGCAGTACCATTAGGGCCATCTTCACATTTAGGCAGAGCCTGGACATTTTCTGGGGCAGATTGGATTCAGAGGTGCTTGGTAGTTGCTGATGCATCTTCCTGTGACTAGTGGAGTTGTTCTGCCAGGGAAAATCATTGTGAGAAATGCAGGAAAATTCAGGTTGGAAGGGAAGTTCTGGATGTTGCCTGCTTGAGCCCTTGATTCTCTCCAGTGTAGGATTCCTGCAGGAAATGTGGTTTTTTACCTGTCCGTTGTGTCTTTACTAGTCAGACTGATTTAGGAAGATGTCAGGCTGGGACATGGCCACCTGAGCAGCTAAATGGGGACCTAATGCTGATGTGAGGAAGGAATCAGGTGCAAAATAGTAAAAACTTGTGGGAATCCAGAGTATCTCTCTGGTTCTCCTGATGGGCAGGAGTCTGGACAGGGGGGTAAGTCCTCCCTGGCCTGTGCCTGAAACAGTGGAGATTTTAGGTCTCAGCCCATGGAAAAAGCACTGTCAGGGTTGTCAGAGGATTTGGAGGTCACAAGGGTTTGATTTGTGTGATTTTATTATATCACTGGGTGTGTAGATATTAGTTTTAGATTTCTCTGTATTGGGACAAAGATGGAAGCAGATGAGTTGATAAGAGCTCATGTTCCTGTCTTTCTCTTCCTCTTCCTTCTTTGCAAAGGGCAGTGGGTTTTTAGGATTGGTAAAAGTAAAATTTCACTGCATGACTTGGATTTTAGTTACTGGGTTTTAGAGGAAAACAATGTAGACGTAAAAAGGGGTATAAAAATTAAGGGGTTGTTCCTGTGGGAGGAGAAATCATTTTTCCAGCTGCTTGTGAACTTCACACTGGACAGAAAGAACTGAGAGATAAGATTTGTAAAATAAACATCTTCAAACTGCAATCCAGACGTTCTCCGATTCCTTCTTTGAAGCATGGGCAGGTGAGAAGAAAGATTTACACTGCCGGGGTTAATTCCAAAAGGGTTAACTCCGACAAAAACTCTTTGAAAAAAATAATTGTTTTGTTGCTGATGCACAACAGATCTCTTTTTTTCCAAGCAGAGTGAAAAGCAAACTCCAGAGCAATGCCTGTGGCAGACTACTGAACTGTCTGCAAGGACAGAACAGTTTGTAAGTACAAATCATTTAACTCCTCACATTTTCAATAGTTAAATGGCAATATGATCCACTTTGTAAGCGCTTTGCTTGGTTTTTGTTTTTGTTTTTGTGATTTTTTTAAGCAGTCCTTTCTTATTTTTTTGTGAAGCCTTTTCCTGTATCAAAGCAATTTGTTTTGTCCTGTGGTTGGAGTCCTATAGTTATGTCTGGTGGATAAATTGCTTTTTGTCAAATTCTGAAATATATTTTAGCTCTGATTCCTGGATTTAAGAGGTGCCATGCCAGTGGGTAGCATGCTTGGAATAATGGCAAAGGAAAACAGTCTTGAAGAAATTAATTTGATCTAGTTGATGCCTCAGGGAATTGGAGGATGCAGCATACCCAGATGGCAGTCAATTGTGAGACAGAAAAACATGTGAAAGCAGAACAGGGTTCTAAACAAACATAAGAGTGGGTTCTGACAAGTCTGCTCTAAAATTTTTCTAGCATCACCTCTTTCTAAGTCTGAAAAGAATCAAACTTCAGTCTATATTTTATCATATCTTGAGTGCCTAAGAAGTAGAGGATTCAAAATTGCTACTGGCTGTGCACATGCCAGAGCAAGGGAAAAGTGTGAGGAAAGGAGGAGCAGCAGAGAGAAGTTATTATGGACTGAACCATGGCCCTCATTGCCCTTCCCCTCCTCTGCTTGTGCTGGGAGAGGCAGAGAAGTGGGAATGATGGAGCTGAGCCTGGGCAAGCTTCTGAAGGTGTAATTTAATTTTTTTATTCTTTGCTCCTCACAACCCAAAGTTATTTTGATTAACAATAAATTAAATCAATATCCCCCAAGTCAAATCTGTTTTGTCTGCAGTGGATACTGATAAGATGTTTATCTTGCCCCATGAGCTTTTCTGTCTTATTTTCTCCCACTGTCCTGTTGAGGAGAGCAAATGAAAACTGCTGGGTGAGCATCTGGCACTTGGATGAGGTCATCCTATCCCAGTACTACTTATTTTGGAAAGATTTTGGGGATATGAATTTACAGGCAGCTTACAATATTAGGAAAATTTTTCAATATTATGATTTTTCTTTAGAATAAAGATCTTTTATCCTATCAAAAAGCCACCTATTTAAAAAAGCCTTTTAAATAATATGCATTTTAAGTCACCTACTAAGACAGAATATATCTTAAAGATCTGTGGTATTATGTTTGCTGAGACCCCAAATACCGATGGAATTAAACAGGATATATTATCCATAAGAGTAACTGGGTTCAGCTGTAACCATGGGTGTTTACACACATGAGTTTTCTTGCTTTAAAAATGCAGCACATTTTAAAACCTTTTGTCTGCCTGATGTTTTCTGTACTTGCAATAAGAGATCTACAATATACAGAACTTTCCAATCACAGCTCCTGTGTAAGAACAGTAATAAAAGGCTGTGCACAGAGAAATAGAAATGATGTAATTCTGATCCCTTGTGAGCTTTCATCTGTGTTTAATACTGATGTGGTCTACCAAAAAGAAAAGAAAGTGATACCTTATACAGGGTGAAAAAATATGTTGAGTTCAGTGAAAATTGTCTCAAAACTTTGCAGTTTCTGAATTACATTTCTTATTAGAATGCATGTCTCTTTAATAGGAAGGTATTCCAGAATTAAAATGTAGAAACCAATCTCATGGAGTTACTGTTACCAGTTTCTCATTCTTTCTAGAGTATACTTGTCTATATTTTGCTTGCAATCTAAAATGACAATCTGGAAAGTGAAAAACTGAACTGGCTTTTTGGAATCTTTTTGCATATACTTTATAACATATTTGAATCATTTATTTGGAAAAAAAAAGTTTTATAAAAAAAGTTTTTTTGAGTCACTAACCTGTTACCCATGAGGAAGATGCCCAACATTATGCTCCTCTGATATTTGCTAGCTGAAGAAAGTCAAAAAAGGAAATTATCTAAGGAATAACTATCGGAAAAATAATGTTAAATACATTAATTTGTAGGAAGACAACAAACTCAAAGACCACTAAAAGTGTTAAAGACATATAAGAGAAAAATGTTCGCGCTACTAATATGATTTCACACACAATTTAACTTTGTTTTTTTGCAAGAAGGTTGATTGCATTTATAAAATCTGCTTGAAGGTGTCTGAAAGTTGTCCAAATAATTTGAATAATTATCTGCCAGAAGTTTTAAATTACAGAATATTAATATATCTGCATATCTTTAATAATTTTTGTGCTTTTCAGTGTGCATGCAATAATATGAGGTAATTTTACACTACTTTTTGATAACTCCAAGAGTGCTGTTTTAATAGTCTCAAATTTATGAGGAGGAGCATATGATATGTGTTTTATTATAATCATGCCTTGAATAATCAGGTAATAGTCCTTAGCAGAAGTGAAATACCAGATGAGATGTGCTGTTCTGGTGTTTGCTATGCCAAAGTCATATGTTTCTATGGCAACAGAGTTAGTCTACCCTGTCTCAATTGGACGAATCCTGTTAAATTTCCCTACCTAAAGGAATCTCAGCAGTAGCCCAGCAACATCAGATTGCATCAAATAAATTGTCTGAGTCTAGTCTTTGTCACTATTTAACCAAGATGCATTAAAGGGTTCAAGGTAACACAGCAGTCCCCATTCATAACTACAATGTGGAGAACAAAAACTGCCTCTTCTATGAAAACATGATTATCTTCTCTCAGCTACTAAAGGAACTAAGTTGTACCAAACTGACTTTCTACTTTCTGTTTGATTCCCTGCAATGAATGCATGTTGAGATTTTGAAATTTAGCCTCTCTAAACATGACAGTGTTAGTTGAACCTCTTGGCCATGCAGCCTTGCAGAAGTTCAGCTACAAAGACACCCTCACAGTATTTCTGAGCTTGGCTCCCACACCATGGGTCAGTGAGACCCTTGGGAAACAGGACCTTGGATCCAGCTCCCATAGATCCAACCCAAAGTTCTCTGGTGCGCCAGAGAAATTCAGGTGCACTGCAGTTTCACCTTCTGAAACACCTGGTTTTGAACCAAATTAAGATGCTCATGGATCTTTGTGTGTGAAAGAAAAAAGGGGGGGTGGGGGGGGAAAGGAAGAAAAAGAGCTCCTTCTTAGTATAAGGAAACTCAGAGCTCAGAGGATGAGAGTGTATCATGTGTCTGCTTTTGCTGTTCTTTGGCCTTAGGCTGTGGCTGCTTAAGGAGTCAGGGTTTCATTCCCTGTGGCATTTCCCTGGCAGCAGAAGCCTTTTCTCCTGTGAAGTCTCCTTCTTCAGATGAACTTGCAATTAGTAAGGACATCTCTGCTCCTGTAGTTATTTCCAGACCTGCTCTTGGCCTTCTGCCCCAAAACATGACTTAAAACTTAAAAGGAGGCTAACTTGGCTTTCAAGTTTCTTTGTCAAGTGACCCTGGATCATTGTAATCAGTTTCTTGCAATTTCTTTGTAGGTGATTTTTTTTTTTTACTTCACTTTCCCTTTAATTCTTCAGAACTGGAACTTTAAATCAGTAATCTCGTCTGGTTTTGTGCATAGCTTGTGCTACTTAGTCAAAGCATCATGAAAATTCAGGGGCAGGCATCAGAATTGGTTCTCATCTCTCCTGGATTCTGCTTCACTGAGAAGGAAAAGGACAGCAGACAGGGTAAAAAAAAAAAGTATTTCCAAAATGAAGTTCCTACTGTACTGTAAATGCTAACAAAGTCCTAACCAAACTTCAGATGTGTTATATGAGAAAGAGGTCTTGAAATAGCTAACATTCCCAGACATAAGCAATGAAAACACTCCTCAGACCTTATTTTCAACCTGCAGTTCGAGCAGCATGCTCCAGATGGCAGACAATGATGAGAAAATTACACAAGTGCTGCTTTGAGGGATGGAATATGCAAACAGAGGGAGCCTGTTAATGCAAAGCCCCTGGAAGCCCTGCAGGACTGACAGTCATCTGTACATTCAGAAAAAAACACAAAACTTTTCACCCTGTAAAAGATAGTGTTTGGAGGAAATAAACAAACAAAAAAATCCTGTGCTAATCTCAATTATAATGCAGGACACACAAGTGTTTGAAGAATTGTCATCCTTTATATGCTAATAGATATTGAATGGCAGATGTTTTCCAAGAAGAGAGATGATTAATTTGGCCTTTTGTTGCAAGGAAGTAAAAGATATATGAACTTTTAAGGGCGATTATTACTTGAACATAATTAGAAGGGATATACCAGCAACCCCTTATACTAAAGACATGTTGCACTACTTTTTTTTCTCATTCTGAACAAAAATTTTCCTTGTGATTAGTCCTGATTATAATGAGAACTGCAAACTGCAAAGGGCAACCATGTCTGAAGAGTCATATGCCTAGATTTCAAGAATAATTCCATGAGACATCAATACATGCCTGTATATGCAACTCAAGAGAGAAGACAATTCTCTGACTGCATTTTAGCAACTGATCCAAAACCCCATATGGCATAAAAATTTTACAGAGTAAACCTCTGGAAGATGAGGAGGCTTTTGAATTGTGGGATAAACTCTGCATTTCAAGTGAAATATTGAATAGTACAGGATGCAAATGCTGGTTCTGACTTTGTGCTGAATGAAGATTGAGTTTTTGAATATTTACAGAAAAAACAATAACAGATTTGTGAAGCTACCAGTGTTAATGCACTTTGTAACAAAAATCCAGCTGTGTTAGAGGAACCCTCCAAAGGGCTTGCAAACTGGCCTTCTCCTGAGACCTCATGGAAACAGCTTTCCTGAAGAACTGGCCCCATCTTAGAGCAGTCAAATGCTGAAGCAGTTCTCTAAAAGCAACAAAAAATGGCACTAGTAGAGCAGCTTTCCCTACAGAAACCCTCTGAAGCACATTTAAAATAGTTTATTTTGTAGTCTAGGTGGCTTCAGATAAATGCCTCAGCAATGCTCTTTGTAAATGCACACATCTAGGTAAGTACTGTATTGTGTGAGGGGGCAAGGTTTACTTTTTGTAGTTCCACACATTGATTCTGACGAACATTTCATGCAAAAGGAGTTTCTGTAGTAGGACATTTCAGAATTCATGAATAGTAATTGAGCCCTTTAGTTCTGCACTAAACTTAAATCCATTATTCTCCATTTAAAGCAGACACATCATGTTGCTCTACAGAACACTGCTCTGTCAATTCAGTGCTTTTTTTCAGTGAGCTGGGCTAGAATATTAAGCACTCTTTGCTCTCAGCATTCTTGCTGTGCTTGGCACATTTGGATTCCATTTGAAATAGGCAAATAGCAATTCTGTTGTTCACAATGAATAGCCTATATGTGTATATGCACCTTGCCTTTGAAAGGGGAAGCATACATTATTTGCCACATCTTGATTCTCTGGTAACTGGGTCGTTTCATTTCCTCTCTCTCTCTCGCTCTCTCTGCACATCAGCAGAGACATGTAAAATGTAATCAGAGCCCCTGACACATTTCTGCCTTCTGTACCCAACAAACCACTCTCTTTTGGAATTCAGACTCTAATTTTATTTTTTTTTTTTAAATTTCCCTGTCATGGACAAACTAAAGAAAAGCATGTAAAAACAAAGAGTTAAGTAAGCAAGACTAAAGTTTCTAAAAGTCCCCTCCCATGCTGAACATTTTGCAATCATTTTCAGTAGCTATTACTGTGCCTAGGTTGTGGTGTGCTGATACAGCCACGTGCCTGCTCCTTCCCTGCTGCTCGAGGTAGACCTCTCCCCATTCAATTTTTTGTTGTTGTTGCTAAACCACTATGAATACACAGCTTAAACCCTGCTAGCAGGTCCCAATGAGTTTGTGCACTGGAAAGGTTTTAGGTTCATCTTAAACAATTTTCTTAAATGAATTAGGGTGTTTGAGAACAGTGTGTTAAGCAGCATTTTATAAGAGCATGCCAACACTTAAAGTTTGCAGCTTCCCAATTTTTTCCCTGTTAGCTACAGTTCTATTACATTTAGGTGCATGCTCATAGGGTTTGTCTGTATGCAAGCTGGGGGGAGGAGGAATTGAATAGAGCATCTGAAGAGGAAGTGTCTGTTCTATGTTGCTTCACACATCTCCTGCTCAGATTCCTATGACTAGGAGAAATCCTGCAAGGAAACCTCTCATCTCCGTCCTTAGTTTTCAGGTAACCATAAAATAATGAGATTTTAAGGAGAAACCATGATGGTGCCTATGCAGCAAGATGCACAAAGGAATATGTTTTGATCTGAGCATCAAGAAGATGTTAGGATAAAGGTGAAGAGCAAAAGAGCAGAAGCTGTTCATCATTTGATGATGATTTAAAATTAAGGTTGTTGAAAAGGGCAAGCCTTTACCAGCAATGAGCTGACTAGATTGAAACACCCCTGTGAGACAGTCCCTGGGGAGGGATCACAGCCAGTCAGGGGTTCTTCAGCACAGCACACCTGAGTCCAGCTACCCCAGCACCCATTTGGGCCTCTCTTGCTAACAAGTGACGATGGCACTGAGCAATCTGCATGTTTTACCTGCTGTGATGACACCTGTGCAAAGGGAGTCCCCAGTTTCCAGCAGGAAAAAGCAGACTGAGAAGATTTACAAATGTATTCCTGTCTTCCAAGCCCAGGAGATGCCAATGAAGTGCTTTAAGATTACCAATTACAACTGTCTTGTTTGAACTGAAAGATGTGTAAGGAATGGTGATGGTAGGTAAGAAAATGGTTTTAAAATGCAAACCATTGTCTCGCCTCACAATCAATTTTTCAAGAAAATAACAAGGCAACACTTTTGAATTTAAAGACTGTAATTTGAATTTAATATTAATGCTTGGATGCTTGGATTGCAAAGCTAATTGACCTGGGCCTCATGTAGTGGAAACAAGTAGATGTTCAACAGGAAAAGCCAGTTTTATTTGTTTTAATTATTTTTTGTGAGAAAATTGAGATATTGTGCTACAGCCTGGATTTCGTTCCTTGCAGAGGTCAGACCAGTGCCTGCTTGAAAAATTCATGATCCAGAAAAGGTAATTTTTAATGAATATTTATGAAAGATGTCCTTTCTTATCAGAGCTGTGCAAGTTTTCAGAAGCTCACCACTAAGTCTGGCTTCTGATTTTTAGCAAATAACTTGTGAGTTTCATCTGAGAAAATATTCAGGTTACATTTTTGTCTAGCTTTTTCTAGCTTTTTTTTCTGGGATGTATCTTTTTGCATAGTAGTACACATCACTGTGAAGCACATGTAATACATCATTTGCAGGTTGGTTTTTTCCTGTATTTTGAGAAGGTTAATGTTTTAAATCAATCCTACCACAGTGTTAATCACTTTTAAAAAATCATCATGATAATAAACATGAGCTGATGGGTTTATATAATTCAGTATTCTAAAATAAAATGTAGATTTGCCAAAGATCAAAAACTAGAAGGCTTTGCTAGTCTAGTTTGCTTTTTTGAGTCCCAACTCTTACCTGGTAAGCTTTAGAGTGCTGCTGAGCAATAGGTGAAAAGACTATTTCATTTTTTGTGGTTGTTTTTGGCTTTAGCACTGTGGCAGCAGTAAGAAAAGGAAGCTGAGGTTGGTGTCTGGTGTCTGTGATGTGTCTGAAGAGCTCCTTGTGCACATGGCAGGCAGAAAAGGGAGCCAGAGGTGCAGGGACCTGCCAGGGCCACGTGGCAGGGAGGGGCTGAAGCTTTATTGTGGTCCACTTCCAGACTGAGTTTTATGTTCCATTGGAAATGCTGCCCTTAAATAAGTCCACAGAAAATATTTTAAGAAAAAAATACTGCTCCTGAGTCTAGACAGAGCCATAAAGGGTAATTAAAGCACTGGATTCTGATTTCCTCTCACAGTCTTAAAATGTACATTTACTGTGTGGATTTTCACTCACTTCCCTCTCTATCATCTACACCTTCTGTATGTTGAAAAGGCTTTACATTTTTATGCAACTTTATTTCTCATACTTGAGAGGTTTAGCTAATATTCCCTATCCTCTCACCTTAAAAACTTAGTTAATAAGTACTTTATCATTCATCATGATATCATTATTTTTATTAAATCATGCCTTTTAAAAGGATACAATTTGATCACAGCAATGCACCTTTTGTTTAATGTCACCTTAGTGGATGCCTTTACTCATTGTCACCATCCTGGGGCCAGCACAGGCTGAGGTTTGAGGTACATTCAAAGGAAGACCCTGAAAATTCCACTGCACCCTGAATTTCTGCTTTTCCTGCTTAAGAGTTTCCTTTTATTTCTGGCCCTCTGGGTTAGTTCCCTCTGGAATTTTTTTCAGAGTTAATCCCAAGAGGATGGGAATTATTCATAACTTAATTTAAGATAGGAGTACAATTCTCAGCTGGTGAAGGTAGTATATTTTCTCAGAGTTCTTTTTAATGCTCTGGCTGGTAAAAGCTGATTTTGTAGTAACATCAAAAATAATATTACCTTTCAGTGGAATCTGGTAGGGTCCTGGTGAAGAAGAATCACCCCATGATAAAGTCTTGAGTTCCTTTGGTTCTTTTTAAAGATTTTAATTTCAATTGAATAATATAATTTTTACATGGGAAAAAAAAAGAAAAGGAAACATCTATTAATAGGAGAAATGCAATATCACGTGACTGTACAAAATCATAGTTGAGTGTATTTGATATTTTATGGAAGATAAAAGAAAAAACCCACAACCAAGCTCCAAATGGGCATCAATAACAGGTAAATTATGATATATACCTAAACAAGGTAATTTCAATAAACTGCAGGATACAAAAGAATCCAAAATTTTCAATGTGTTACTGAGGTTAAATAACAAAATACTTTCTAAAACTTTTTGTTATGATAGCTTGTCCTATAGCTGATAAATAAAGAAAGAACCTTGAAGAACAACTGGTTTTGGGAAGCAGAGAAGGCAGGAACTCACATAATTGCTTTGACTACCTGTCATTGTTTGAGATAACTCTTTCTAATGGTTTTGATTAAAAATGTGATAGAGATTCAAGCATAAATCTGACCTTTGTGTCTCAGAAATCACTTTTTAATTACAAAAAAATATTGAGGGTCTAAATCTATAAAATTAAAACACAGTTAAGTCCTTCTGCTGCTCAGAGTTCAACTTGTCTGACAATATTGGTGCCAATCCCCCCTCCTTTGGTTATGTATTTTTCCTCTCACATCAAAGAATTCATTGCAAGGAGAAGTTCTGTGACCATTTTTGTGATGCTTTCTCCTGTACCTTCACTGTCCATGCATGATTTAGCTCTGAGAAGATCAGGTGGGAGTGGTGGTGAACCTGGCTGCCAGCTCCCAAACAGATTGATGAGGAAAATCTTGCAGTGCTTATTGTTGTGTTGTCCTTTCTCTCAAGATTTTTGCAATAATGCTTCTGTAGGAAGAAATTATCTCAAAGTGCAAAATAAAGCATTTTTTATAAATAACAATAAGCACATAATGAGACATGCAAGGGGCTGCCATCCAACTGTACCTTTTTTTCTCTCTTGTTCATCCCCAAACAGTCATTTCTCCTTTGTTCCCTCTTGTGCTGTTTGGAGCAATGTGTCTCCTTTTTTTTCTTTTCTTTTTTCTTTTTTTCTTTTTTTTTTTTCCTTTTTTTTTTCTTTTTTCTTTTTCCTTTTTTTTTTTTCTTTTTTTTTTTTCCCTTTTTTTTTTCCTTTTTTTTTTCTTTTTTCTTTTTTTTTTCCCCACAGAAAATAAGTAGTAATATACTGGCAACTCAAAATGATACTTTGTTTTTTCTTTTTTTGTCATCAGTGGATACAGTCAAGCTTCATCTTTAATGGATAACTTAACTGATTAATCCTACTTAAAAGTCACTCCTGCCAGGTTGAAGTACATGCACTCTGACTTCAACACCACCTACTCTCCTCCTTCACTGCCCTGCTGCACTGATTTCTCCACATTTGGGATGCTCAGCTTATTTTGGCTGGACAGCCCCAACTCTCTGTCTTCTCAGGACAGGTGTTCCAGCCCTCTGAGCATCTTCATGGCCCTCCATTGTGGGCAGTGGGGAACTCAATTCAAGAAACCAGTGCCAATACCCAATTGACAATGAGATTGTGATTAGTCTTAGATGTCTTTGATTGTTATTTTAGTCTGCAGATTTTTTTTTTTTTTCTTAACAGAAATTATTGTCTGCCAGCCATAATTTGGTAACTCTTCTTTTAAAAGAGTTACAAAACTACTGCTTAATAATTCCTTAAAACAAGCCTATGCTCATTTTGGCCTCATCCTGGAATTTCCATTTGGGTTTTAGCTTCCATATTTCCCAGCCCAGCTCTGCTCCTGGTGCACTGAAATAGATAAGCATTTGCTCAATGGCTTCACAGAAGCAGGGTTTAAGATTTGTTACAAGTTTGTTTTAAAATAAGATCTTACAAAAGAACGAGTCGTTAATCAGCCTCTGAAAATTTGTAGCCACATGTGATAAAATCATGATCTGTATATCCTTGGACAAAAAGCTAATGAAGATCTGGCCTGAACTAAAGTGTCTCTTAGTGCTCCAGGGGCTTCCCTTTTCCCTTTCCACCCCCCCTTTTTTTCCCCTTTCCTCCCCCTTTTTTTCCCCTTTCCCCCCCTTTTTTTCCCTTCCCCCCCTTTTTTCCCTTTCCTCCCCCTTTTTTTCCCTTTTCTCCCCCTTTTTTCCCTTTCCCCCCCTTTTTTCCCTTCTCCCCACTTTTTTCCCTTCCCCCCCTTTTTTTCCCTTCCTCCCCCCCTTTTTTTCCCTTTTCCCTTTCCTCCTTTCTGTATTCTTTAGGAAAGGATAAACAGGCCAAGTCCAAGCCCCAAACACTCATTCATGTCATTGAAATCCTTACACACTGCAAAAGAAAAGCATTCATACACCCACAATAATACAGCTACCACCGTTTTTTGGTTTTTTTTTTTTTTTGGTTTTGTTTTGGTTTTTTTTGGTTTTGTTTTTTTTTGCCTTTAGGGTATCTGCTTCTGGTTCTTGGACAGCAAAGTTCCTTTGTCTACCCCCAAATCTGGCAGAACAGCTTCAAGCTTTGGAGCCTGACTGGACTCTGCAGTCCCTCACCACTTCCCTGTCGGGAGGGAGCTCTGCAGCTCTGAAATCTGCCTCAGTGTGGATTTATCTCTCAATTTGATGTCACAGCTTGGTTTTGATGTACCTTCTCCTCAGGGAGCTGCTGGGCCAGGTATTTATAAACCCCTACTGAGAGCCTCTCCAAATAAACATGTGAAAGCTGCTTTGTCCATATGCAGCAGCTCCTCACTGACTGAAAGTGCCACAGGAAAAGAGATTGATTATAGAAATTCAGTCTCCCTAGCTGAAAATAGAAGGGGACATTTTTACAAGCTGCTTACAGCCAGAAGAAAGCTAACTACTGTACAATGTAGTGAAATGTAATCAGATTGTGAATAACCTGTAATTCACCTACTTTACAAAGGGTTTTAAAATAGCTTTCTGGGGTTGAAGTAATTTTGCCCCTATTATTATACTTACAAATAAAATACCTTTTTAAGATTTTTTTTTTTTAATTTAAGGAATGGAGTTTCTAAGATCACATCAGGGTGCAAAAGATTACTCCAATTTATGCAATAATTGAATAATCTCCTTAATATACTCTCTGTTGGGTACTCAGACACATTTTGAAAGCCACTGCCAAATTTTGTACACCTCTGCAGCCCCACCTACTCCTTTGTGCTTCACAGGCAGCAGGAATTTATTGAAGTTTAGGCAGAGCACAGAACAGAAAGGCAGGAAGGGATCCCCTATCCTGTATGATGGGCAGATTTTGAGCTCTTCTTATATTATTCCACAGTGCCATACAATCAAATTGTTGTTTTGTTTTGTTTTTTAATGAGCCAATAACTCATGCACCAAATCTGGATTGCTTGGGTAGCTCTGCTCTTATGACAAAGTGCATCTGACTCTTTATTTTAGAGCAGAAATCTGAGTGTGATGGGACAGAAAGCTCAGTCACAGTCTCTCTCAGTCTTTCTTTCCTCAGTCATTGTGGGGATTCCATCAGTCACCAGCCTTGTTTTCAGCCTTCTGCTTTTTTAATTGATTTTGTGCTCTGTGACCTGTTGAACTCAAAGTCACATCTTTTAGCACGGTGAGCCTGGGAGGTTTTGCACAGTTAATTGGTGCTCATCAGTACAGACAAAAGAGCAGTCACTGAAGCCATTGTCTGGGCCCAGAGGCACTGGCTGGGAGGGAACTGAGCACTGGTTATTTCAAAAATACAAATTGGCAAATTAGCTTTTACTTAACTGAGGATATAGGAATAAATTAAAACTGTGAAAATACGAGAAAACTGTAATAAATTTAACAAAAGGGGCTGCAGGGAGGAGGAATCTGAAGATATGTGTTGCTGGTCAACTCAGGAAATACCCATGAAGTATATTTGGTCTGTCACTGTAAGTTACCTGTTAGCTGACTACCCCAATGGAATATAAACATACAGCAGCAAAATGTGAATTCCTTGTATTTTAGCATGTGCTGCTCTTTAGCAGTGATTTTTAAATTTATTTAGCAGTGAGATATTAGTGTGAGCATAAATGAGTGCTCTTTTTTTTTTTGGTAAAATGTTAGATTCCTATTTTCATGAATGTACGTTTAAAAAGGCAGTAAAGTTTTAAAAACTTGGTTTTTTTACTTAAGTAAAGAAAATTCAAACATGAACCCTCAAGAATCAACCTGGAATTTGTATCCTTTCTTTTACCCAAATATTTTCTCCATGTTTTTCTGTCCCAGTTAAAGTGAAAATTCAAATTGTTGTGAAACTCAACTATTTGTGTGGTACGAGATATCTGTATTAAAGTCCTCTTGCAGAACAAAGTGGCACATAATAGAATCATAGAAATTTTTGGTTTGGATAAGGCCTTTAATACCTTTAAGGTCATTAAGTCCAAGCTTTATTTGCAGAGAATCCCTGCAAGTTTCTCCCACTGATTTAAAAAATGCTGTTTTCCATTTAAGTGAAATAATTGGTCATTCCTTCATCTTCAGAGGAGAAGTTACACAGAAGAACAGAGGGACCAAGTGGTAGAGCAGCTTCACAACCAATTTGGTCTGATTCTGTGGTGATTACAAGCTAATGAGCTGACCCTGGGAACTGTCCTGGCTCAGTGCTTGCTGCTCAGAACAGCACCACGGAATGCCTTGTGTTAGGAGCTGGAAATTGTAAATACTCCAAGCAAATTTCTCGCTGATACTTCTCAGACACTGAGATTTACATGGTTGGAGTTCAGCTCCATAATATGCAGGGATTATGGGAAGGGACTAACAGCTCCCATGAGGTGAGAATGATTTGGGGTGAGCAGCATTGTACTGAGAAGAATTTGCATGGCTGGGCTTTGATTTGGTGCAGTAAAACATCTTTAAATTGCATCTGGACTTTAGACGGGAATTAAAAAGTTGTGATTAAAATGTGTTTGCATTTGGTTTTTTTTTAATTATTTTTTATTTTATTTTTTAGCACTTAATTTTCTTCTGCTTATATCCATGCCTGCTGTGTTTTTTGTCATAAAAAAAAAATCCAATTGTCTGATCACTTTTTGTTTGACAAGCCGCTCTTTTTTTTTTTTTTAACACAACAATCCAGCTTTGAAAGCTGTTAAAACTCGGTGGATGCCTTTACCTTAGGCCACTCCAAGGGGTCAACCAAAAGCCTGCAACTTTTGGGCTGCCAGAGCTGCTTTTGAAAGTTCCCCTCTGCAGCTCCTGTTCAGAGGAGCAACAGTGACAACCAGCGGCCACTCGCCTGAATTGGGCCGAGCCATTCCTTGTGGCTGCCCTGCAGAGAGCCAACCACTCACATCCCTTCTTTCCCAGCATCAAGGATTTTAACACTCAAAAGCAAAGGGCAGAGCTAAATTATTTCCTTTTATTTTCCTACCTCTGGGGGTGAGTTTAAAGGACGGTTCCTCTCCTCGAGAATGGATGTGTTCTTACAACTCTGCCACGTGCGGATCTAAAAGCTCCCTGCTCACCCACGTTGTCCACATTTCAGTAGTGCATCTACGTTTGTATGGCCATTAAAGGCTTCCTTGCCTTGCCGGTGGTGTCTGACGGATCAAATCAAATTAATTTTGTGCAAAGAAAGTCGTGGTTTAATCCTCCTGAATAGACAGGGAAAAGGTTTGAGGATAAAGGATAAAGGTCACCCTTTGGTACTGATTGGCAGTTAATACACATAATACATGGATTTAAAGAATAACTTGTGTTGTCTGCATCTTAGTTTATGATTTCTTCCTTAAAGCTAAAAATTTTATCTGAGAAAGTTACTCTTGGTGGTAAAAATAATAATTTCCACAGCTTTAAATGTAGATATTTGTTTCACTTACACTCTGAAGTTTGAGATAGCTGTACTTTGGGATCAGAGGGGATATTTTTGTGGAGAAGGTCCCTTAAACCTGAGGAAGATACCAGGTGTCAGTGCAAAGGAGTTTGGTTTGCATTGTTTAAAGTTGTTCCATGCATTACCTTTTACTGCCTAACATGATGTAAACTGTTTGCATGGACTGGAAATAATCCTCTAAGTGAGCTATGATGTTTCTTCTCCTTGGAAAAGATATTTCCCCCACTACACTGAACTGAAAAAAAAAGGTGGCATGGGGAGAGAAGGAAAAAAAAAAAAGGAAAATAAAAAAGAATCTCCAAACCTTCATTTCCTCTTCTCTGGCACAGTTTTATGAGTGCTTATGGCAAATTTGCTTCTGTAATCATAACTTGAACCCATCTGGGGATGAGATTGGCTGCTAGCTTAGTATTTCCTCTTAACATATTCATGATTAGCATGCACAGAAGGAGTAGAATTAGGATGAATGTTTTTGGAACAGTGCAGATAAATCCTCATAAATGTAGTACAACAGCTCTGGAAATGCACAGCACTGAAATGTAATGAAGCTGAACTCTGTAGAGAGTTTGGTATTCTCAGTACCATGCCTCTCCTAATGAACTCATTTAGATTAGAAAATGGATTTAATATTTTATTGGAATTAACCTGAGCCAGTAAAGAGGATTACAATTTCTTTCCATAAATATGGTGATATTACAGGGTGAGGTAGCATGTTACATGAATATTAAGCATTTTATGAGCATTGTCATGAAGCCAGAAAGAGTATAAGGTAATTAGACTTTAATATAGTGATACTGTTCCTATAGTAATTAAATTTGAAAAGTGATAAAAGTATATTTGAAATTTATTTAAATCCATATTTTTGCATTTTAATACCTTTAAAAATACTTAAAATTAACATTATGTTTTCTCTAAATAACCAATTTCACAAGTTTGGTTTTAAACTAAGTGATAAGTTTATTCCATTTTCTCTTGAACAATATCTGCTGGTGGGAAAAAATATACAGAAATGAACAAAAAATCTTGACAAATATGCATTATTTTTCTTTGTTTTTCAAAGTTGTGCAAAGTTTTGTTCTTGTGTTTTTCTGTCTCTTAGACTGTCTTTTAAAGTCACAAACTTGTTCCTAATTGCAGTCTGTGTTCTCCTACTCTTGAAAGGTTATTTACTAAAAAAAAAAAGACTAAATCACTCTCAGTCATCTTTACAGATGTCACATAAAAAAACCAAAGAAATGCAAAAAGGGAATACTGCAAAAGCTTGGTAAGTTCTTTTGTGTGTTATTCGAAATAAATTATGGGTTTTAAAAAGAAATTTATGATCTGAAATTGCCTTTTAATATAGACTGTCTGTAAAAATATTCTCCTGCCTATCTGAGCAATTACTAATTTTACCAGATGAAATTTAGTGTATGGTGTGCTCTAATCCTGAGGGAAGTACAGGACCAAGACAGGTAAAGTTGGACAACTCAGAATGGATCCAATTGGATGTTTGACTTCTCAGGAGAATTTCAGACCCCCCCCTCAACAATCAAAGCTCTTCACTGAAAATGCCTGAATGCACAGAAATAATTTGTAAGGGCACTGAGAATGATTGTTTCCTTTGTTGTGGGAAAGTTCCAGCAACGAGCAACATTTGCAACCCGTTCAGGTTATGAGAAACACCAACAACATAAAACCTGTCACAGTCAGGTTTTCGAATGAAATTCAGTAAAAGTTAAACAGATGTATTCAATGGGACTATTTCTATTTTCAGTTAGTCTCAAAATGGACAGGATGCAGCAGCACAGAATCTGGTACAAGACTGCCTAGACTGCTGCCAGGCCAGGGTTTTAAATGGTTCAGAATTCTGAGGGATAGTCCAATATTCAGAATTCTGCTGCATTGCAATGTGAATTGAGCAACGGAATAAAAATGCAGAATTTTATTTAATAAAAAGAAAGAAAAAATAGCAATGAAATATCAAAGGTTTAGATTGATCTATTGAGTCTGAAAAGGTGCTTCCAAGATATTTCCTTCTCTTGGGGAAGACAAATAATGGGAACTGCTTTATTTTCTGTTTCTCTGGGTCTTGTTATACCTAAAAAACTTTTACTACCATTATACTTTTGTATCACGGCGTTATTATAAAGTTTTTGAAGAAAATGGGCCAAAAAGTTGTGTATGATGGGAGTGAAATATATTTCAATGTTTTGATGAGCTATTTCAAAGGACTTTGCCTGTTTGTACCGATCAGAGTCTTAATACACTCAGGGCATTTTCAATTTTTTTAGAATCACAGGCATCAAGGAAATCTGAGAGCAGTTGAGTGTTCTGAATACTTCCCCTCAAGGCCAGCTCTCAACAGATCTTCATTTGCAAAATGCTGTCTAAAAATCTTACCTGATGTGTAACAGGGAGGTGATAAATTCTATCTCAGATTTCTAGTTTTGAACCAATGTGTTCATATTCAAGGAAACCAAAAGGTGAGAAGACCCCACATTTATTTTTTTAACAGTTGTTTTGGTTTTATTCTGTATTCTGGTGGTGGTAGTGGTTGTTATTATTGTCATTCTCTTGGTTCCCTGGATCTGGAATTATTTATGTGCATCTCTCATTTTGGTATTCCTGCCATATTTATGAAGAGAAGTTACAGAATCACCTATCTACATAATATTAGACCAGCAATTAACTGTGGCAGCAGCCTTTTGCATTATTCTGAGTGCTCCCAGCCTCAGCACGTCCTCAGGGATTCTGCCTTTGTCTCCCGAGTCACCAACATGACCTCTTTTTCTTCTCACGGTGGAAAGGAAAGGAGAATGGAGCAAGAGGGATGGGAAGTGATGAAAAGACTCTCCCTCTCCCCTCTCCCTCTCCCTCTCCCTCTCCCTCTCCCTCTCCCTCTCCCTCTCCCTCTCCCTCTCCCTCTCCCTCTCCCTCTCCCTCTCCCTCTCCCTCTCCCTCTCCCTCTCCCTCTCCCTCTCCCTCTCCCTCTCCTTTCCAAGCCAGTTCTGGTAGCAAATTTTCCCTGAAGAGGTGGGAAAGCAGCAACAGCAGAAAGTCTGTCTGAGGAGATTTGCCTCAAGGCAGGACTGAAATTCCCCAGAAGGCTAAAAAGCTGCATATCGTTGTACGAGTGGCTTCTCCCTGGAAGAAAAAAAGAGGTGGCACTTTTTTTTAATTTAATTTTGATCTTCCAGTACAGTCCTAGGTGAAGTTCTGCAGTGGGCTTGAGGGGGCTGCAATGACAAATGGTGAAACTCAGATTTCCCTAGCAATGTCTTAATAACACAACATTGAGTTGTAATTGTCCTTTTGTTATAAATACATTTTCTTCCTTGGGCTCTTATCTCTGTTTGCACTCAATTTTTTTTTTTCATTTTCATAATTAATTAAAATGGCAATGTACTCTAACCAGTGATTGAATTATGTGATATTACTTGCCTAAGGCGATCAAAATTAATCAAAATAAGGAGTGAAAGTTTTGCTATTTTTAATACAGCTGATTTTATTCCTGGGGTTTTGATCAAATTAAATGAAGGATCAAATTAACCAGTGATTAAATTGAGTAAAAGGCATTTTGTATGCCTGAAATATATTTTAATTTAATTATTTCCTAGACACAAAATATTAACTGGTGTTTTAAAAACTCATTTGTATTTTACTGTTTAATTTTCTAGAAACTATTTCCTTTTCCAGTCTAGAATCTTTCACAAGAGAAAAAAACATGCTTTAAAAATCATCTCCTCCTTACTCCTTCCGGTTTTCCCCGTATCCTTTCTTTATATTTGTGGAAAGTCCTTTGCTTTCATAAACTATTATTGGGGAGCTTGTGGACTTGATCTAGAAAGACTTCTCGTGCCAAAGATTGTTTTAGCAGAAATCTGGGACTCCCCAGATCAGAACCTGCCAACCTGAGAAGATGATTTTGACCATAAAAGATCTCAAGCTGTTAACATTTCACCCACACATTTGCAGAAGTGTATATTGTCATACAGAATTTCATTTTGTTAGAATCCACTTCATTTCTTTGTTTAATGGGTTGATGCAACTACTTACTGTACTCTGCTTGAGTTGGAAAGAAGCTGAGAAATGAGATTTTTTTTTTATGGTGCAGAAGTTGTCTGCATGAGAACAAAATCAGCCACTTTTTCTTTTTTTTTTTTTTTTTTAATCATAGTAAAAGAAAAACTTGGAGCTGGACTCAAGTCACTGAAAAGGAGTTTGCACAAAGCAATGGAAAGGGGCTGACCTGGTTGGGGTGCAACTGCAAGAAGCTGAGACTGGAGATAATTCTCTTAAAGGTGGTTTTTACTTGATATTTAAACGCTCACCAGACTCAGAAAATGGCATGGTAAAAAGGCAAGGTGAAGATCAGGGCTCAGTTTTGAGAGCTGCAGCACTGGGCAAACACTACCTTGTTTTGAAACACTTCCACTCTTTATATTAACAGAAATGAAATAAAACTGTGGGTGTGTGAACATACCAAAGACTGATTAAAAATACTCAGTGTTGTGTATCAAGGCTGAGTGTATTTATGCATTGAGGCCCTTGGAAATTTCAAGCAGAATGCATTGGTTTGTAAGTGGAGTATAATCTCATTATTCCCCAAGTCCTGGAAAAGGCATACTTAAAGGATTAGATCTATTAAGTGTGATCAGCATGGTCAGTCTGTTGCAGCTGGTTTTGATTAATGCATTTATTCTCTCAAAAGGAAAAAAAAAATGTGTTTTAGTGGGAGGAAGAGAAATTGAAAAATGGACCCTTGGAGTAGTATGAAAGAACTATCACACTCTAAGAAGCATTTCATGGTAACTCGCAGTGTCATTTTGAAATAAGCTTTACCAGGAGGCAAACAACTGGCACAAGCTGGATCCTGACCTACTCTGAGCCAGGAAGTGATTGTCAGTCACTGGGAATCAAAGCTGGGAGATGAGATTTTGGTGTTGGCAGGTTGATAGTCCTGGTGATAACCTCAGGAGAAGCGAGTAAGACAGGGAGAGGCACAAGCTTCAGGAGATAAAGGGCTGATAAAGCCAAAGAGAGGAGAAGCAATGGAGAGCCCTAGCCTTGCACAGCTTGCAGAGGTCAGAATTTTGGCCTTGAGGATAAGGTCAGCTGTGCCCTGCTGGCTTGTCCTGCATGTTCTGTGCAGGACTCACCCTTTAGGATGAGTGCACTTTGTTTGGGCCTCAGGTTACTGTGGGTGTTCTGGGTTGTTGGGATGCACAGTGCCCACAAGGATCAGAAGGTGTCTGAGGTTGATACCTGGGTCTGCAGGCACCTGCAGCTCTCCAGAGTATCTCACTGTGCAGGAAAACATCATCTCTTGGAAACACGACATGCAGGATCCCTTATAGAATCTAACTTGATTTCCTGGCACATCTTTTATGTTTGATAATGAATGTTTCATTCAGTGGGGGAAAGATTTTGAATTTCCTTTCCTGGCCTTGCTGACAATTTGGAATTAGAGTTTGGACCTGCATTTCAACAGCTTTTTCCTGCTCACTGACCTACAAAAATGAATATAACTCTAATTATTTACTTTACAGGGTACTTGCATGACTAATGCATTTTTAGATCCTTGGATAAATGCTGTCATGGAGCAAAGTGATTTTATGGACTTTTTAAAACTGCAGCTAAAATATTTGGTGAATTGTTTTATGAGTGGAATTGTTTTATGAGTGTTATCAGACGTATTTTGAGAAAGGCTTGGAACTGCAGGTAGTTTGATGCAAAATATCAGTTATATAACTATTTCTGTTGCATCTTTGACAGATATTTCTTTTTCTGTGGCAATTTTAACCTTGAATAACAGTGGTAGGGCATCTGTGAGTTCTTGAACGTTGTTTATTACTTTCTCAAATCTTGCTGATTTATAGAAGTAGTTCTTCAATCAGTAGCATGTTTTTCTTTGAACTTATTTCTTCCTTCTTCCTACTTCTCACCTCATTTTAAGAACTTTAGTTATCTGAAAAGATGCAAACAGTAAACCAACCCTCTTTAAAATTCCACTACTTTCCTGTGATTTTTTTTTCTCTGATGGATATAATCGAAATTCTTATGCTTCCTCTTTGGTGTTATGTACTTTACACGACATCTAGAGGCCAAAATTGATGTGAGCTGCAATTAATCTTTCTGCGAGGCTTTATAGACCCATTGGTAAACCAGAGATAGGAACCACACCGTCTGCATACTTAAAATTGTTGGACATCCCAAAACAAATCTGCATTCAGAAACTGTATTTCATGCTGTCATTGTCCAGCAGATGTAAAAGATCTGTTGAGGGGGAAAAAAAAGGAAAAAAAGATGTGTGTAAAACAAAGACTGTATTTGTTTTATGTGCAGTTCCCTGTGCAATTAGTTATATACAAGTTGTACAATAATCTAATCAGAGCATCTGACATTTCCTGTGACAACCAGAAGCCTTGAGGTAATCAATAATGTTAATGTAAAGTGGCTGATTAAATACACCTTTATTTCCATCTGTATTCTCAGGTTGATATGGAAATTCATGTTGCTTGTTTCATTTCAAATGCCTGTCTTCTGCTTGTTTTAACTATATTTCATCCATCAAAAGATCAGAAGACTAAGTTCTGCTATATAAACAATAAGTTGCACTGTTGTAGCTTCATATGCATTTTGTGAGCTGTTTCCAAACACCTCATTCAAGAAACTTGAGTGTAATTAAGTTATTGTTATGTATTTGCAAGCATATTACTAAACAGAGCAAGCAGAAAATAACTCAATTTTACAGGTTGAGTTTGCATAGCTTAAATTTGGATCTCAATTTTTTTTTCTGCTTTGTTATCAGGGAAAGGTAAAGATTCATTTTGTGATGATGTGTTCAGGAAAATATTTCCCTCTGTTGAAGAGAAACATCATTTCCCATAAATGTTTGTGCTCATTAGACCTGGTTTCTCATTTTAGGCCATACATTTTAACTTCTCTATTTCACCTTCAGGTTTGCTATTCTCTATATCCTGGTTACAAACATGTCTCTGAGAATGCAGCCCATTGATTAGCAATTAGCTAAGCTTGTTTCAAGTTGTAAACACTTTAGACCTTGAACTGATGCTTATACTGAACCTTGCTAACTGGTTTGTGCTTCCTCCTATAGCCTTGGAATTCGGTTTGGATTGCCAACACTCAGCTGCAGTGTACAAGAAATCATTATCAACAATAGTAATTAGCTTCTCTGTAATGTTTTGCCTAAAGAAAAAAAAAAAGAAAATTGCATTGTTTTAGAATTCTTTAAAATTAGATCACAGCAGAGGCTTCATTTAACACTTCTATTCCATCCCCTAAACTCCAGTTCATAAAGGCTGGTTTGGGATTGTTGGGACAGTGTGACCCTTCACCAAGGCAAGGCAGGGTGTCCTGGAGGTGGCAGGATTGCAGGATGCCAGGGCCAGGAACTGGAGGAGCTAGAAGCACACTTGGAGCAATTTCTGTTGTGTTTGTCTGCAATAAATAACCCTAAATGGGTCCAGTTACCCAATTCTTCAAAAGACTATATTAGCTAAAAAATTCAAGTGTCATGGGGGTTTTTGCACTCTCATGAAGGATAATAATTACCTGGGATTGTTCTTATGTTATAATTTTAAATTATATTTGCTCAGTTCATTACCATTTCTTTTTTTAAAAAACAAAAACTATAAATAATTTGAACGTTTTAATGTCTAGACCTAACAGAGCACAATAGAAGAACTCACTGAAAAGTAGTTGAGGAAATGACAGGCCTCAATTTTAGTGGGAGTTTTGTACATCTTTGTGTACTGGGTTTGCATGGCCAGGTTTGGGCAGCAGGGGGGCCACAGGGGTGACTGATGTAAGAAGCTGCTGGAAGCTTCCTCCATGTCCAGCAGAGCCAATTCCAGGCAGCTCCAGGATGGACATGCAGCTGCCCAAGGTTGAGCCCATCAGGAATGATAGCAATGACCCAGTGATGACAGATTTAAATAGAAAATAAAATGTATTGTGCAGATGTGATTGCAGCCAGAGAAGAGCAGGGTGAGAACATGTGAGAGGAGCAGCCCTGCAGACACCCAGCCCAGGGCAGGAGGGGCAGGAGGTGCTCCAGGCATTGGGGGATGAGATCCCCCTGCAGCCCCTGGTGAGACCATGGTGAGGCAGCTGTGCCCCTGCAGAACAGAGAGGGCATGGGGAGCAGAGATCCACCCACAGCCCTGGGAGGATCCATTCTAGAGCAGGAGGATGCCTGCAGGAAGCTGTAAACTCCATGAGAGGCCTGTGCTGGAGCAGGTTTCCTGGTAGGACCTGCCCAGGTTGGAACAGGCAGGGCCTGAAGGACTGACCCCATGGAAGAGTTGCAGCAGGCTGGGGAGGACTGTTGTCCATGGGAAGGACATTGGAGAAGTGTCTGCCATGGGAGGGTCCCCAGGGTGCATGAGGAGAGCAAACCCTGTCACTGAGCAGCACAGGAACAGTGGGTTATGAGCTGACCATGACCCCCATTCCCTGGCTCCCTGCACCACTGGGGGTGGAGGTAGAGCTGGGAAGGAGGGAGGGGTGGGCAGGAAGGTGTTTTTAAGGCCTTGTTTTACTTGTCATTATCCTGCTCTGATTTTTTTAGCAGTGGATCCAATTAACACCTCTGAGTTGAGCCTGCTTTGCTCATTATGGCATTTGGTGAGTGCTCTCTCTCTGGCCTTATCTCAACCCATGAACCCTTTGGTGTATTTTCTCTCCCCTGTAAAGCTGTGGAGGGGAGTCATGGAGAGACTTTGGTGGGTGCCTAGCATCCAGTAATGGTCAACCTGCTACACTTCAAAATTAGTAAATTTTGGCTTCTGTATTTCAAATAAACATATTTTACTCTGGAAAAATAACCCCACTTAAATATATACACAACATAAACACATATTCCTGACGAGTTTCTCTACAGAATCTTGTCCTGTAAACTAAACCCAAAACCTGACAAAAAAGCAAACTAAAAAACCACCTTAAAATTTCCACATCTTATAGTGCAAGTTAAATCACAGTTTTTCCTTCCTTGTATTCAAATACCTTAAGTAAACTGATGGAATAGGAAAAGATAAAGGTGACTTAAGATAAAACAAGAAAGGATGTTGAAAGCTTTATTGGAAATGCCAGAATATGTTTATTCATAGACATCTCAGAAAAAGTATTTCTAAGTCTTTTTATTATGCACATAAATATTTGCAAAATTAGTTTTGTATTCCTGAAGTTTTAGCATATGTTATGATGCAAGACTATTGGCATCTCCCAGCTATCCAATTAATTTTAATGTTCTACAATTAATTATGTTTGCTGCCACCTTCAGATTTCCTCAGAATATTTTTTTCATGGCAGGAGTACACATGAGGCTAACATTGTTTTGTGTGAAGCTTAGATATGTTTTAGTTTATTACAATTATTCTGGGCGAATTATCACATCCTTGTGATGCTTTTCTGCTTAAAGAACTCCTTCCTATCCTAAATAGTACAAGGAGAATGTTTACCTATTGGTTTTACTCTATTCCAATTATTTCAGAACTTAAATACTAATAATGCACAGGAATAATAGGATATTTCTGTGTCAGTTCTGATTTTTCCTCGTATCTTAAATCATCATTGATTTCCACTTTAAGGGCAGATTCACCAACAGGCCAAAGGAAGCAGAGCATGCCAGCCAGCTGAGCTGGCTTTTGTGGTTCTTTTGCCTCTGAATAGCTAAAGCACACTGATGATACATAAAACCCTAATTTTGAAATATTACTGACATCAGCACATTGTATGAGGCCAAAAGGGAGAGCTCAATCTGCAAGTCACAATTTCTATGAGCTCTATGGATGTGCATAATCATGCATTTTTTTTTCTTTATGGTGCAGCTTGCCCAGCAAAGGGAATGGTGTGAAAGAGAGCTCTTCAGGAGCTGTGCACAGCCAGTGTGTGGCCAAGTGGTTTTCAAATTCCATGAAAACAGAGCTGAGTGCTCCCCACATCCCATTTCTAATGCCTTTACTCAGTCTCTCTCAGACTCTGGATATATTACAAAACACCAGAAATTCTGCATACAAAGTTGATTGACTCATTAGCTCTGATGTCACAATTACCTAGCAGTATTTAGTCTTGCTGTTGTTAAGTGAAATTAACTGTATAATAAGAGATACTAAACTTAACTTTTCTTTTTCTGGAGCAGAGGATTGTACACAGGAATCCCACAGCTATCAAAACTAAACTTAAAGGGTGCATAATATTTTCTTTTTTTTTGAGGTCATTAGCTGAAAAAGACTGACATATGCTAAATGGACCAACGCTTTTCTTAGGGGAGTGAAATTTTAATTAACTTGAACTCAGATTAATTAACTACCTTGCAATCTCATGGAGAAATTAATCATTCTCACAGGCTGGTTGTAATTTCAGGGATAATGCATTACATTCATTGCTCACAACAAGCCTTTGCAAGCTGGCATTTGGTCAGTACAAGCACTGCAACAAATGAGATTGTCCCTGAGATTTCTCCAGGCTGAACTATCCCACACTCAGCTTTTCCTCACAGGAGAGATACTTCAGCCCCTTCCCTTTCTTTGTGGCCCCACGAGAATTTTTCCATCTCTCTCTCATGCTGGTGAGCCCAGCCATGGACACAGTGCTCCAGGTGTGACCTCACCATGCTGAATAAAGGGTCAGCATCACCTGGCACGATTGCAAACAGCACACAGCTTTGAGAAAGTCTGTTTTATCTGCTCTCAGCCATATAGAACATCCTGCCTGGCCTCCAGCTCCCAGCTAGAGGACAGCAGGTCTCACTTGGGTGGAAGGTCGTATCTGGCAGCCTTGTAAGGCTGTTTGGATGCCTGCATGGTAGAGAATACTATGTTTAAACAACTCAATCTTATCCTCACTGTTTGGTTTCATGGTGGGTTTTTGTTGTTGGGGTTTTTTTTTGTTTGTTTGTTTTCTTTTTCCATTTTATCCCTAAACTTTTTAACTTGTTTAAAAAAAAAATGTTTAGAAAATTTTTTTATCACTTATTACTCTTGACAGCTGCTATTTGTTTACTTGTAATCTTTCATGCATTGCATATTTTGTTTGCTTATTCATCCCAGAATTTTTTTTCCATTCTAAAAGAACATCACCATACTTTCTATTTCTTGTGTTCTAGGACCTCATCTGCCATCAAAATGTCACGTCTTTTGAATAGCAGCTAACCAGAAAATAGTAACCTGACATGGATACAATAAAGTAGCAATCCAACTATATCAGAAGTCAATAATTTGCTGCAAATAAATTATCATCTCATATTCTTTACTACATTTGCTTTCCCACAGCACTGAATCCATCAGTGGCATGACCACGTGCCCCTAGCTGCCAGACCTTTGGGTGCATCTTTCCTTCCAAAGGGCAGAATCTTTCTGTGGAATGTAGTGACATAAAAGTAGAGTGCAACACAATTTTAGGTTCACACAAACAGCAACACTGGATCCTGTTGCATGTGCCTGCTGTGCCATCCCACCATTATAGCAAACACTCACTCACTGCTAGGGCAGCAATAATTTTTGTGCTGTCTTGAGGCAGCAGGCTACAAGCAGTTCAAATCCAAGTAATGACCTACCAGTAGGATCTTGGCCATTTATGCTTTAAATGTATTTTTAGTGAATGGACCTTTAAGAAATCAATGGAAGCTCTGAAATGGTCATTTTTCAAATGGCTAATCTCTTCTTCGGCTTTTCCATTGTATCAGATATCAGGATCATTTCAGGCTGAAGCACAAACCACTTTTCTCAGAAAAATCTTTTATTTCTTTTTTATCTCAAGTTTCAGATTCAGCTACTGGATTTGGGCAGCTCTTGGAATTTACATATCCAATACCTTCCAGATGACTTTGAATTCCTTACAAAGACATGGAAAAGGAAGTTAAAGATGTTAATTATTAGCACCTAGATCTTGTAGCTTTCACATACACAGATCCCTCATCAACTTACATATAGACTTATTTTTGCCATCTGTGTCACCAGTGAGAATAATTTATTTGTAGGATTTATGAAGTACAAATTGTAGGCACAGTCCTGATATATCACTTTCAGAACAACAGCATCAAGAAAAAAAAAAAATAATCTCAAGAGTCAGGGTTTTGGGGTTTCTTTTGAATTTTTAAATATGAAATATTTTCCAGAGTCAGAACAGTGTTTAGACATTTAAAGTAAACCCCTTGAAACTGAGTCACCTCTACCTTTTTAACTGCAAATCCTGGCTTCTTGTCGCATCTTTTGACGTGGTTCTTGGAATCTGCTATTTTCTTACACACTAATCATATACTAGAAATGTTATACTAATAACTAATAACTAGCATACTAGTACTCTGATGCTGTAATGAGCTGAGGATGAAGGAATTTTGTGTTCTTTTGGTGCCCCTGTGGAATCTTTCAATAGATTTTAGCTCTCCTAGAGTGCAGATCCACCTCTGTAGGTTCAAAATCTCCATGTATCAGTGAGGTGATGTACATCAGAGCTATAAATTGGCCTACCAGTTTGTTTTTCATAACAGCATTAGCAGAAGATCTTGCCATAATGATTTTAAGAAACAATCCTTGACTTGCCAGATTCCATGCATGGTATCGGGTATTTAAATTAAAATAATGCTCAGAAAATAGTGTTTGAAAAATGGCATTATAGAAAAGTGGGGTGTATTTGTATCTTCATTGCACATATTTCACAAATTTCTGCTGTCTTGTTCTCATTAATCAGAGTAGAATGTCTCAAAAATTAATCAATTTATGTAGTTGTTCCAGAAGTACATACTTGTGCATTTCCTTCTTTTTATTATTTTTTAACAGGGATTTATTTAAATGAATGATTGACAAGGTTAATGACATAAAGGGAACATTTTCAGAAGGGCGTTTGATTGGATTTTTTAGTATTTCTGCTATTGATTATCATATTTTCATCAGCTCCTGCGAGGTTTTCTATTATGTTTTAATCAATTTTTCTGGAGGTATTTTAAAAATTAGGAGACCAGTCATTAGATTTGATGCTTCAATATGTCCACTACAGGTCCTTCTGCCACACCTACAGCAGCCTGGTGTCTGTTTTAATATCATTTAATCATTAATACCCATTTTAATACCCATGCCTGTCAATCACGTCCACAAGTGATGTTGTAAGGAGGGACAGATTTGAAGAGTCAGCATCGGGTGTTTTGATCTGTCAGTGTAGACACAATTCCTGTTGCCAAAACCAGATTTCTGTGCCAATGACAGCAAGTTTGTAATACCCTGAGCACAATAAATGTAGGCTGGATTAGGGGTGATTAAATCTGGGAATGTGTGGAAGCTAAAAAGAGATACAAGTGCTTGATATACAGGTGCATTTTCATACACAATGCGCAACTGTCAGCACAATTTAAAGGGGGAATAACACACTGTGTATTTATTCACATCAGCTCCCTGGTTAGAAATGTACTTTCAGGCAATATATCTTTCAAGGTGAAAAATAACTATAACAGCAAACTTATTATTAGAGCTTCCATAGGTATTTTGGTGCTGTGTAAAAACAAAAGACGATGAAATTTCTTTGAAGAACCTAGAAAGGACCAACAGTTTTACAGGGAAAAAGAAGTTCTGCAGATAAAAGTGAAGCATTGCAATGCCTTATTTCCATCAGAGCTGGCCACACACAAATCCTGAATCAGAGGCTGAGCCCATTAAAGGCACAAAGTCCTTGAAAGTGAAGAGATGCAAACTGGGAAGCTAAAAGAAGGGATGTCAAACTAATATTTAAATGTTTAAACAAACATATTCCACAGTCTGAATAAGTGAATAATTTACCTGGAAACTGCAGAGACATGACACATTCATGACAATATCCTTGTCTGTTGTTATTGTAAAAGTGAAAATGTATATATACTTATTTTAACATCTTCACACAAAGAAGGGGAAAGGAGGAAGCCTAACTTTCATCTGGTGAGTACTGAACCAAAGTGATCCATAGAGATGTTGCATCTTTCGGCTTGGTGTCTTAATATCATTATTGATTTTAAAAATGGTATTGCTGTTAATATGGATAATGACTAATAATGGATAATTAGTAACAGGTGAGAACAGCAGGTGATCTGGGAGATGGCTTTAGAAATCCCAGATGCTGGGTCCTGACAGATAATGGTGAGATTCAGCTGCAGGAAGGGAAGGGAATTCCCAGGTGCTGCATCCAGATGGACTCCAGAATTAGAATTTTGTTTTACGAGCCAACACTGTGGTTTCATCGAAAAAAATGCTAGAAATGGTTTAAAAGATGTGTAAAAGAGTTGAGCTGGTAGCTCAGTTTATTTGAAGATACCCCATAAAGTGGATTCTGACAGCAGCTAATCCCAGAGTCTTCTGTTTACTGCAAAATAACATTTTACAGGCTGTAAGGACAGAAAGATTTGAGGAGAGGCAGATGAGTTTGTCTGGTTATCAGAGTTTGGCAAACAGTGAAGCAAGAAATCCTGTGCAACAGAAGGCAGAGCAAGAGATTTTTGCAGTTTAGATTTTCATCAGATGATCTCTGTGTTCTTGAAGGACTTTCAAGAGGGTTGATGTGACTTTGTTCTGGTACTGTTCAGTAAAAATGCAACCATGGTAGAACAAAGAGATTTTGACTAAGTTTTGTGTTGAAAGGTGCTGTTGGAAGATGTGATGCACAGTTCTTTGTACCAAATCTCACAGGACAAAACTTGAGTTGGCTGAAAACCTCTGTGTTAGGGCAGTCACAAGCAAAGAAAGATATACCCAGACTTTTCTTTTGCAAGAAGAAAAAATCCAGCACTCCTGGTATCTGGACACATGGAACAACAGTGTGGAGAAAAATGAAGTTTAATTGAAATAGGATTACTTTAAAGCAGAATTTTAGAATATGATGGAATTGCTTAAACATTATTCCTCATATATAGAGACCATAAATACTTTTAGGAAAATACCTTCTAAAAAGTACCTCTGTTATGCCTGAACACATTTTTGTTCAAAAGCAAAAGAAAAACTTGGGTATAAGAACAAATGTGAGCATTGCTGATACTTTTGGCATTGTTAATAATATACCTGAAAATATTAAATGGCGTTTGCACCCTCAAAAATGAAATTATTTTGTAAGATTGACTGCCTGGGTCATCTTAGAGTAAGTAATGGAAAATACTGGATTTATGGCAGTAGTTGTTAATTTACAGGGTATCTTGTGTCTCATTACCTAAAGGGATACCAATATCCTTTTCTTAGTGCAGATCATTTATAATGCCTGTTACATCCTAAGCTTTTGTTTCATCTAAGACTATACCCAAGCACATTTTTACTCTATTTTTGATGGTTCTGTAGCAAATCATCCACAGTATTTTATTTGTTCTCCCCTCAAATAGTCCTTGCTTCAGTATCTTTCATTTTAAAATGAAATACAAATTTACTGGGCCATGTCAGGGAGATGCCTCTGTCTAATCATTTCATTAGCTTTTCCCTGATGAATTTTGTAGACTTCACTTCTTCCACTGAGATGGGCTTGCATGGATCAATTAAGTGCAGTCATTCCCTGAGTGGAAAATCAAATTAAATGCAAGACAGCAAAATAGAATGGTTAAACTGTGGCACTCTGCTGTGAGATTGGAGTGAGTTTGTGAGGAGAGCAGTCATCCTTTGAAGATGTTACTATGTTGCTGTCCAGTTTTGTTTTCTTTTCTTGTCTGTGTTATCTGATGCCCGAAATACTGACAGCTCTTGATGTCATGGACAGAGCTGACTTGTTGATCATACTGGGCTAAAAGCCTGGTTGTGCTTTTCCTCCTCCCAAAAAGGAGTACCTGGAGTATTTCACTGAAACCTTCTGGGAAAGGCAGTCCTGTCTTCTGGCAGTGATTCAGGAAAGCACTTAGGGCAAAAGGAATTCCTCTTTTGTTGCCTTGTCCTCTGTAAATGATGGATCAAACCCGACAGTGGGAGCTCTGGCTCAGGGTGCTGCTTTGCATGTGCAGTCCTGAAAAGAATTTCTGTGCATTCAGTGAAACAACCCAAAACTCTCAATTTGTATGTTCCCAGAGAAACTGACTGAAGATAATCCCATTTTATCTATAGAATATAATTTTTTAATAATTATTTTTTTAGTGATTTAGAGACATTTCCCAATTAAACAAGTAGCTGTTAAATACCTAGGACAGGTTCTGATGTTCTGCCACAATATGCATATTGAATAAATGCCAAAAGAAGAGAGAGAAATAAGCTTTACAGTGTTTCCCTGTCTTTACTAACTACACCAAGCACTGTGTGTTGGAAAATATGTCAAATCCCCCATGAAAAGGTTTTTACTCCTACTGAGGATTTTTCTCAGTCTCTTTTTTGTACATAAATTAATTCTGGAGCTGTGAGTGTGGGTAAAGCCTCAGGGCTTGTTGGGCTCCAGCTGAGATGCCTAAGGCTCTGTGTCAAGGCACAGAGATCCTGAGGTATTATCCACTGATTAGAAAGTAATGTTTTAATTTGAGGCTTGCAGTTCAACTGCTCTTTCATTTAGTTTGACATTGTTCTTGTTCGTCTTTCTGGCATCGTGCCTCAGATTTTGCTGAAACTTCTCTCTCTTAGTAAAAATAAATCTAAAAATTCATATTGTTTATGAATGCAGGTTTGCCATTAAAGGTGATGCAATTGATGCCATTTGGATTATAGAATTCAGATATCATTGGATGGCACTGGAGAAGTCACCACACATTCACAAAAGAAAAATCCAATGTTCTCTCTAGATTTTTCTGCATTACCCATTTTTAGGGCATAAAATGAATAATGCTTTTCTGTTAGGAGAAATCAGTGAGTTCTCATTTATGGAGTGTGGAAATTGAGAACTGTTTGTTTGCTCACCTTTTTAATATCCAGGTGTATATGAACTAAATGGGAGATGGGTGTGTTTTAACTTACATACCCATCCAGAACACTGGACTTTTATCACAAGTTTACTCAAAGTTAGGAGTTATTTATGGTTTAGAAACAACTTCTGGAAAGCTGCTATTTAGAACAGGAGAGAGGCACAGACACTGAAGCAGAGCTCCTTCTGAAGGTACTGCATTGTCTCTGAGATTCTTTAGGGGTCTGTTCCAAATATCTGAGGTTCTCAATTAGTTTAAAAAAATACCCAAAGTAAACTCATGCCATAGTGTCATTCAAGTAATAAATTCATATCAAAATATCCTGTAAGTGGTTATTCTACATTCTGGAAGCAGAAATGTTCTGTGCTGCTGGAGAGTATTTTCACTTAGTGGTGAATGGTTACTCAAAATTAAGCAGACAAGAAGACTGAATAATGCATGAGATCTGTGACACAAACAGAAATATAATTCCTTTTTCCAGGACCACACTCTAATGCTTTATCCATAAGATTATCTTCTGCTGTCAAGATCATTTATCTAAAAATGGAATTGTAGAGCTAGAGAAGATAGAAGGGAAATCACAGGAGTTAAGGGATGGTTTCTGTATGAAGAACAATTTTATAGGCAAGGACTCTTCAGAAGGAAAGAGAGAGCACTGAAGGGGGAATGTGACATAAGGCTGTAAAATCAAGACTGCAGCAAAGGAAATGAAGAATGGCTCTCATAAAAAAGGAGGGAGTGATTGTTAACTGGAACAAAGTAGATGTTTGTTCACATAATGGGTATATAGAGAGTGAATCGCATTGCCATAGGATGTTGTGGCATTAGACTGGTTCTGAAATGATCACAAACATTGGTGAGATAAAGAGCAAGCAAGAGCTATTAAATGTGACTAATTTAAGCACAAAGGCATTAATAAAGATTCACTATTGATATTTAATATTTATTCTGTCTCAGAAAATCCATAAAACATAGCAAACTGGAAGCTGCCACAGAATCCAACAGAATCTGAGTACTCTGTCCCTGAGTGCTTCCCCAGGCAGCTTCTGCTGGCTACCCTCAGAAGATGGGATACTGAGCTAGATATAACTTTGGAACTCACTTTTACAAGGAATGACTGTGTAAGGTGCTGCTGACACATTAAAAAACGTATCAGAATTAGAATATCAAATGTTTATATCCAAATGTTAAAAATTAAGTATTGAATGCACGTACAGCAATTGTGATATTGATAATCTTACTCTGAAAAGTGTGACAGGGATGTAAATAGGGCTATAAAGATGTTACAGAGTGTCCAAAGGAGGGCCATGAGGATGGTGAAGGGATCAGGAGGGAGCAGCTGAGGTCACTTGGTTCACTCTGAGGAAGAGGAGACTGAGGGGAGACCTCATTGCTGCCACAAAATCCTCACAGGAGGAAGAGGAGGGACAGACACTGATCTCTTCACTCAGTTACCAGTGACAGGACCGTGGGAATGGCCTAAAATTGTGTCAGAGGAACTTTAAGTTGGATATCAGGTCAAGTTCTTGACCCAGATGATGGTTGGGCACTGGAACAGGCTCCCCAGGGCAGTGGTCACAGCACCAAGTCCCAAAGAGTTCAAATGTTTGGACAGTGCTCTCAGACACATGGTGTGACTCCTGGGGTGTCTTGTGCAGGGCCAGGAGTCACACTCCATGATCTTCGTGGGTCCCTTCCAACTTGGGAAATTCTATGATTCCCTGACAACTCTTGTTTTTTCATCTCTGTGACCTATAAAATGCATGTTACTGCATTTTAGTTACTGCAACTATCATTCCAGGCTTAGCAGTGACACTTCATGGGTACCTGAATGTCATTTGTGTGGATTATTATTCAAATCTCTGTTGTCTAAAAGTTATTTCATATTCATCATTTCAAAGAAAAATATCCACAGAATTATATCAGCAGTTCTGCCAGGAAGCATTTTTTTATTGCTCCTTCCAGATATAGCTTAAGGGAGAAAACTTTGCTTTGTGGCATTGATGATGATTTTTGTTTTACTTCTGCCTGGGAATTTTGTTGGAACCATAAGGCTTTGTTCTTTAAATTACTTAAAGCTTGCAGTCTGGCAGGTTTTGCCTTCCTGTTCTTTCCTGAAGCAGGTTTTAAGGGAATAAAGCTGCACACAAGATGAACAAGATGTACCTTATCCGTGGTCCTAAACCAAATGGGAGAACATTCTGTAAAAGCCTAACTATATATATGAAATAAAACCATAAATGAGAGTGGTTTCGAGCTGTAATATTGGTATCTGTTGCATGAATCCAGCTAATCCTGCATCCTGTCTTGGAGAATGACCAATGTGGGCTGCCTAGGGACCAGAGCAAAAGCAGAGCAGGGACACATTGATATGTCCCAGAATGGTCTCCCAGTCTCCAGCATTTTGCTGCTCAGGGACTGTCTGACCCAGGGATGGCTGTAAGTAAGTGTATCATTAATAATTCATTGTGCTCTTCCACTTCTGATGAACTTGCTCTCTTTTCCCTTGGTGCTGTGTAGCTTTTTAGCATCCACCACGTTGTTTTTCCTCTTGTCCCCTCTCCTCACCATTCACCCCTCTCAAAAATATGGTAACTGCTCAACACAGAGTACAAAACAAAATGTGAACACGTGCACCAAATGCCACTAATATGACTAACTGTAATGCTTATGTTGAAGAACATAGACTATTTCAGGACAACAGTGACAGACTTTGCTGTCAAATCTTGCATTCCAACATGACTTTTCACACATATCTCCTGAAATTATTAATCTGCTAAACAGTGCTTATTTTCACATTGTTTGTTTTGTTGAAAAGGATCTTGGGTGAAGGCACAAAAAAATATTTTACAAGTTTGTGCTTGGTGACATTAGACTCCTACCATGGTCTTAAAATGTTGAAAAGATAAGGACAATTTAAGAACAACCCAACCAGCCTCCTTCCCCCAGTTATATTTCCTCTCCTGACTGGGAATATGTGTGGTTTCATCAGGAGCACCCAGACAAGCACCTGAAAATGCTAAATATATCACTTTCAGATGTAGTTTGAGATGGTGTTGAGGCCCATCACTAAAATATCATTCAGTCCATCAAAACAGTTCTTTGACAGAAACAGAACTTTTTCCAGAAAGTATTTAGAGCTTAAATATTGCCAGCTTATGTTTTAAGCTGAAGTTTAAAAGAACAGGACAAAGCTGAGTGAGAAAGCTTTGGATAAAGCAGCCTCATTACCTGGTAGGTTTAATTTAATGGTTGTACTTCAAATACCATTTGCAATATTCTGAGACTATGAAATGCATGTTTGCTCAGAAATTTTGTAATACTACTTCTATATATTTTGTGTGCATAAAGGATTTTGCATATGCTAACACTGGCTTTTGCTTGTTGGATTATTACTGATATTTCTTATGGCCAAATAGGACAGCCAAATTCTAGTTTACTCTTAAAAAAAAAGTTTGGCAAAGGGCAGAATTTTAAGTAATATCGAGCATCTATATCCTCTTTACACAAGCAATTTTATGTCTAAAAGTAAATTCTAGTCTTTACATTGTACAAAATTATGTCATATTAAATAGTTACATGCTGCCATTTTGAATGCCAACCCATACCTGAGTTCTGAGCAAGTTTTAGTTAAAAATATGGTTTTAAGCCACAGTGACAGCAAGTGACTTCTGCCCCCTCCTGCATTCCAAAGATGAAGCTTGGCAAGGTGTTTTGTTGGGTAGATGAGAAGGGAGAACATTTCCCTTCTACCCATGATTTGTACCTCAGCATTGCACACCTCCAAGATTTTATGTAAACCTAAGTATGTGTGAGAATAAAAAGCAGAAGTAAATGAAAGACAGCAGGAAAGATAGGTGTAGTTTTTCACCCCTGATTAGCTTCATTTTTTATTTCTTGAATACAAAAACCTCTTCTTGGGGCCTAAGAAATGAATGATTATCTAATTTTCATAAGTTTGAAGGCTTTGCTGCATCTGTCTTGACAGAGTCCTACATTTCTTCCTTATTTTTTTTTTCACAGGTTCTAGGAGATAACCTGTTGTGGATCTCACATTGGTAAAGCCATTTCAAATGAGACTGGAGCAGTGGTGCAAAAACTTTGTTTTTGAGGTAAAAGTAAGAACAGTTTGCAGAGGCTGAGGATGCTCCAGCTTGGGACCTGGAGGGCATCCTCACACATTTCTGTGTGCCATGGGAAGTGTTTTTCCTGGCAAAAGCAGAGAATTGAAGGGACTTCACTTCTAAAACTGCAATTGTGTAAAATCTATTTTTCTTCTTCAATTCAAAATCGTTTTCTCTTTTTAAATATTTCTTAATACATTTATTTGAAAAGTAGAACTAATTTAGAAAACAATAGAAGCTATAAGAAGTTTCTGAGTTGATTAAAAATAGGAAATCATATTGATTTTCAAATATTTAGATATTCCTCCTTTATTTCCAGACAAAAAGATATTATAAAAGACATCAGTCAAGATTGGAAGAAATGTTCAGAAACGTCTGCAATCCATTTCATTCAGAGTGGTTAAGAGGAAAATGCTCCTTTATGTTAAAACATATCTTCTGTAAAATAATCTTAGCAGGAGATAGGATGAAATTCCTTGTAGGTCATTTTTCACTTGGGGCTGGAATGGTGAGAAATGTGCATTACAGAAGAGTTCTTCCGTGTCAGGACCCAAACCAAAGGTCCTGCAGCCTTGTCATGATTCTACACAATGTTCTCCAGAAACATTCCTTCCCCCTGCTCTTTTTTGTCTAATCCAAAACAGATGACAGCAACAAAGCAGCATGCTGTGCCCTAAACTCTACCCAAGTAGGAATATCTTATTTTCAGTTCCCTTCATTTCCCTTCCTAGAGGTTCACTCAGGAGGCTCTGTTAATGCTGATGAAGAGCCGGGTGTGACCGAGCTCGTGCTAATAAAGACAGGAGAGAGCAGAGCTGTTCTGAGGCTGGTTTGAAGATTAAATACATCTCACATCTAGACTGGGAGGTTTTGACTTTGAAACCAGGAGAAGGTGCAGTGCCTCAGTGTGAATCAGAGATGAGGCAGTCATAGCTGCCTTCCTGCATTAATGAGCATTAATCTAGGGCATTTGCTTGTTTCTAATGAAAATTAGGTTCCCCAAACAATTGCAGTTACAGAAATACTATTTGGAGCAAGAATGTTTTAGAGTTATTCACACTATATGGAAATCACCTCATCTTTTACTTGTCAAAATCCGACCAAAGTGAAGAACTGATTTAATTTGTTTGAAAAGTTAGGAGTGTGAGAGGTGGAGATGGCAGTAAAACATCCAGTGAAAATCAGCACTGCTACAGCACTGTTTCATTTTCATCATCTGCCTTATTAAATTCACCACACCTTTGTTCTCTATGAATCAAAAACTGGAGATAAAGACTCCCAACTTTTGTTGGTATGAGGTAGAAAAAATTAATCTCATTTGTATTGCTGGCTACAGATGACTCCGTGAATACCAAGCTTTGAGGGCAGGGTATCAGATCAAACACCAGCAATAAAATTAAAATTCTCTTTTACTGGCAACCAGCTAACACACAGTGCTAGGGGATATCAGAGTGATAATTCTGCCCACCAGGTGCTGACTGAAGGGGCTGGACCAACCAGCCTCTGTGGATCCAGTTTTAAGACCCCTCAGTGAATGCTGTGAGATGAAGTCAGGTTTCGTGGATTGATATGCAATTCCTTGCTATTTCAAAGAACAAGCAAATTGAGCAAAAGTTCCTGCTGTTCCTAGTTATCCTTCAGGGTTCACGCTTTCCCTGACAAGAGAACTTTTTCAACACTTTTCTGTGTTGCTCAGCATTCCTCAGAGCAAATGAAGCCATACACACGGCTTTGTTTTATCACTGTTTTTGTTGTGCCCAGCAGAACTCTACATGACAATCCTTCATTTTGCACTAATTCTGGGGCCATTACTTGTTTGCTTTACATGAACACAGTTTCTTAGAATAATAAGGTGTTCATGTATGTAATATTTCTCCTTTACTTGTGTCTAACCAATTGGGACAACCTTGGAAGTAGGTGTCAAATGTCTTTGTTTGCATTTGTTTATGTTCCAAATGACTACTTCCAAATGTGGGGTGCTTATTTAATTAAGTAAGCATTCTATTATAGGATTGTTCAGTGTCATTTTAAGTTATTATTTTATTCAATACCTGAAATTTGAATTGCATTATTTTACAGTTTTGTCAACCTAAATCATTAAATGAAAGGATGAAAAGCTCTGTCCTTTTTTGTCAACTCACTATGTACTATTGGAATACTGTGTTCTTTTAAAGAACTTTTAATCCCTTACCTTATATTTAGAGTTTTTATTTCACACTTTTATTTGAACATTTCATTTTTTTCAAACACAAATTTGATTTGATAGGTTTTTTTTTCCATAAGAAGTTAAAAAAAAAAAAGAAGGGTGGTAGGGGGAGAAAATCTTAGGTCCCATGTCAAAATACCATTTTTTATGATGTATTACTTCTCAACACTTCAGTTTTCTGCGGAGTTCCTGCAGGGCTTTGCAATATTCACCTGTGTGAGGAGCAACATACTGTAATTTTTCTTGCTTGATTTCCCTGTAGGTGCCCTCAAACCCTGTAGATCCCTTTTTTGCAGGGATAATCAGTTTTTAGTGGCCTCTCCTGTGCTTGTGAATGCAATGCTCTTAATGAAGGTATTGGGTCCCTGGAATAAGGAGATGGGCACATAAGGAAAATGTGCCGTGTCCATGCTGTGCCTGAACCAACTGCAGCACCATGGTCTGACACACAACATGATGCAGTGTTTGTAGCATGGCAGATAATGAAATGTAGAAAAGCTGTCACAGTTGGGAATAGCTTGGTTTGCTCCAGTATGAGGCTGAGAGTTGCATATGGAATAACATTCATTTGATAGGGTTGTTCTGGCTGGAGGGCTTTGAAAAAGAATTAGAATTTCCACGGGGAAATAGAGGGTCTTTATTTCCAGGAAAAGAAAAATTCTTTGAAATGTTTGCCTTGCAAATACAAAAAAAAAAAAAAAAAATCTGTGGTGATGATGATCATAAATTTGTAAATCCTGATGTGAGAGGCTGTCAGTTCAGTTTGTGTCTCACAAACAGGATGGATCCTTGATAGTTGCAGGCTTAGAATTTATTATTTGTCTATATCATACAAGCAATAAGCAAGAGATACAGAAAAACAACAACATCCATGCAAGCTAAATCAAGAGACAAAATAAAAACCTGCACAGAACATTTTATAAGAATTTTCTCAACCAATAGCTTACAATTACCAAGCTTAGTGTCACATGACTTCAGCAAATCAGAAAAGGACCCAAATGGGTTCCAGGTTAACAAAAGCCTTCTATGAAGCTAAAAACAATACACAATAATTCATTATTTAGTTTGAAACTTTTTCTATCTTTGCAAAGGAAGGTATCTAAGTGCTTTACATCCTGAACCATCAGCACGAGTTCTTGTTCCCTCTGACAAATGTATTTTCTTAGTTCCTAATTTCCTAGTTTCCCATGAGAGTTTGTAGAATTTCCCAGCTTCTCTCAGCCTCCTGTCAACTTCTTAAGACCTGTTTCATACATCCTGGGGTCTCCCCTGCTTTTAGAATTCCTAAAAGAGGCCTTTCTCTCAGATGTGAGGGAGGGCTTCTTCCAATTTCTACTATTTGCAATAAGAATGTCAAAATGAAAAGCCTGACTTGGAGCACATTGATCTTAATTTTACCTGTCTAGAAATTTAAGCAAGTGAAAATGAAATAGTTTCTGGTTTTCATAATCTCATTTATTTTATTAGGTGTTACAGCAGAGAAATATCCTGTGATTAAGATTAAAAAAAAGAAATTAAAGAGCTCATACTTGTAATTAGGCACCCGCAGAAGTTTTGCAAATATTGAATTCTTGCTAGATTCCATCCACTTTGGAGGCATAGGTTAAATTATTTTTATTTTGTTGTCAATTCACTCAATTTCAGTACAAAACAATGCAACTTTGAAAAATGAATAGGTGATGCAAGTATAACAGAGCTGAATATAGAATTTAGCCCCCAACCATCTGTCTTTTGCCTACACTTAATTTTTAATACTGCTGTTAAATGAAAGATCAGTTACCAATGGATAAGTGGAGATTGCAGAGGTGGGCCATGTGATTAAGTAGAATCAGATTTGTTTTGAAGCTTCTTAAAGAGAATATAAATTCACAAAAGTGACTTAAAAAATGCTTCCTTTTACTAACTTTGTGGGTTTATTTGTTTAATTGGTTGAGTTTAGTGTTTTGCTTGCTTGTTTGATTTTTTTTTAATCAGTGTCCACATCCTGAATTAAGTTTCTTCACTGTAAATCCTCATGAGATGTTGACTTAAATTGTAATACTCCAGACTTTGTTATTCTTATCCTAACTCACTAAAATCTGTGGAATCACTCCACATGGGAACAGCTGCAATCAAATTCTTGTTCCTTATAATTTAGCTTCACCAGAGAACAAAGCTTCTGCTTCTGTGAGAAAGGCTTTAAAGTGGAACAAACAGTGATGGTTAGATACTACAAGAATTTTATTTGACTTTCCTTTTTGAATTCTATTCCTTTCTCATCTGATATGGAATTTTACTGTCCAACACATAGTTCCATGGGGGGAAAAAATCTAGTTTTGTTTTGCTCTTTTTATCTGTTGTCTACTTCAGATGTAATGAATCTGTTTAACAAAAACATTTTTGACAGATGTCTCAATTTTGATTTTGGCTTAATAGCTGGGGAATTTGGATCTTCAGACAGAAAAAGTTAATGAGCCCTGAAGAGAGAAAACTTAATTCGTTTGTAACTAAGAAAGAACAGTTTGGTGGTCAAATTTCTTGACTGGGGAAGAAGCTTGAACTTGATCTTGGCAGGAGTGAGAGTTTGTGAGGGGTTACAGTGTGTTTGCAGTTTGAGGTAATTAATTCAGTTAATGTGGCCACAGCTGGTGTCTCACAGAGTTTCTTGACAGCTCTGAGAGCAGAAAGAGGAGAAATCTTGTGACTGTGTCTGTAGAGAAGCCTGCAGCAGTGCCAGGAGTGTGTCCAGAGACACCGCTCTGCCCTTTGCAATAAAATCTCCTCCTTCTTCAGGGAAGATGAAGTCTCCAGAGACCTGCCTGAAGTGCTTTAACTTTTTCTCCTCTAACTTCTTAATGCAAACTAAAATCTTTCAAGATTCAAACCTGATTAGGTTTGCATATTTGGGGAGAGAGTGGTGGAGCTACCACCAAGTGCATCTCTGAATTCAAGTGCATTATGCTTCCAGGTGTCACTTGAGCTTTCTTATGAAATGCTAACACAAGCACATTTTTCCAGATGATAGTCTCAAAAATTTAGTCATAAATAGTATTTTGAAGACTCCATATGTAGCAGGCAGTCAATCCCATTACACATCAGGTTCACCTGTTGAGAAGCACAAAATTACCTTGAAAGCTATGAAGAAAGCCTCGAGAGCTGTCATTGTACCAGAACAAAAAATTCTAAAATAAACACTTGAGTTTTCAGTCAACAAACCTGTAAAAAGAGTTTATGTCAATGTGATTTTCTGAGATGAGACTTCAGTAGATTATTTTGATAAAACAGGTGACAAAAATTCAAATGTTCCAGTGAGTCCAAAGGCTAATCTAGTGTGCTCTGACTCTGTGAATCCAGCCTAAAAAAAAAAAAGTTGTCAATAAATACTTTTGATTGCATACCCCCTCCAAATTTGTCTGCTAATTCTGTCTTGAAAAACTTTTAAAAGCATTTAATGCAAAAAATAACAAGAGAAAATACTTAATCCCACACACACACAATGAAAAAAGAGAAACAATTCCCTTCTAAAATGATACATTGAGTTTCAAGATTTGCCTATTTCAGTCTACCAACTCCAACTTTTCACATCACAGACCTTCCTGTCAGTGAAAGGTTAATTTGGAATTTGTCTTTTTCAAGCCCATTTTAAAGCAACCTCAAGGGTTTTTTAATTTATTGTGATTCCTCAAAATTCAAATATCCTAGGGTTGCTGGTTCTCCGTTTTTCATTAATCTCTTACTTCCAATAAGACATCTGAGTTAATAACATGTTATTTCCATTTTATTCATACATATTCTGTGGCTCCATGATTTGCTGCTATTCAGCTCTATGAAGTGCTGTAGATATAATAGCATCCACTATCCATTTTCTAGTTCATTTACTCAGACACACACACTCCATATCATTGAGAAGGAAACCCAAACATGCTTTTTACCATTTGTGGCTAAGCATCAGGAGTCCAAATTACTGTTTCACAAATACTTACTGCTGCCATTATTATGTTTCTCTAGTCATCTTCCTTGACTTGCAAAATTCTCTCACAGCAATAGATATTTCAGATAGTTTTACCACATGCCATCTCCATTTGCATCATCCACACAGCACGTTCTTCATGCAGGAAGTGGAAGCTGCTTTTGTTCATTCAACATCATGAATGCAGCCACAGGCCAGAGTCATCAGAGACTGTACAGACTGCAGGAAATATTGTCTTTTCATGGTGGTCAGTTGCCTGGTATCCACAGAAGATTCACTCCAGGAAAAGAGAAAGCTCTTCAGGATAACCTTTGAAGTGCTGTTTCCACAGAGGATGACTTGAATTCTTACTAAGGCTATCTGAGTGCTGCAGCAGTGGAAAAAAAACAAGAAGGGAGGTTTTGAATCATGGGCCTTTATGCCCATGACACATTACCTTCCAGATATCACCCGTCAATCTGTCAAATGGCACCGTGGGGAGCACAGGCTAATGCAGTCATCTCCTGCTAAGGACATAATATCAATGATTTTATCCTGTCATACACCCAAAAGAGAAATATGGTTAAAGATAACCTCTGGACACTCACCATGGAGGTGGATTATGAAAGGCAGGTGCTCACAGTGTTGTGAGACTTCCATTGAATTTATTCCTTCCTGCTAAAGCAGCTTAAGGCTGGATGGATTTGTTACCAAAATGAAGTTAAATGGGAGTTAAAACAATGCACAGACAAGGATGCCTTGTTTAAACTGCAAGGATCCCTGGACATTGAGTACAAGTGTGAGGTCTGCAGTTAAATCTTGATAGTTTTGAACATTACTCGCAGGAATCATCAGTCCCTTGATGTACAAAATGCAGTTTTGTAGTTGAAGGTAAGTTTCAAGTGTAACTATCAGGGATCTCTGCAGCTGTTTTTGTTGGGTTGATGTCTACTACATTTTACACTGTGCTCTGGAAAGGGAAAGCCAGCTAAACCACTTCAACAGAAGGTAATAGAGACCCTGGGTCAGACTTTATGTTCTGCACCAGAGGGTTTTCAACAGTTAAACAAACTATATTTAAAATTAGGTCCTTGAATCTGCTAACAGGATTTTTTTTTTTTTGAGAGGCCCTTGGTTTTGGGTGGAGTTTGGTGTTGAACCATTAATGAATCCATTCATAGTGGAAAAAAAAAAATTCATCTTTAAATACTGGTTTTTCAGCAGTTGAGAATCCATGTGGATGACTAATAATGAGATAGAGCAACTCTTAGTTGGTCTAAGAAAATCAGGGCTGTGCAGTGTGCCATATCTGTGTTTCCATTGCTGTTATAATTCCTTCTTCTCCATCTCCTCAGTAACGTTTTAATCTTCTGTTCAGTTCCTGCAGCAGACAAGGCAAAGTAAAATTTCATTCAAGGTTTTTGAAAATAAATTTTTGGACAGGAAAATGCACAGTATCAGTGTTAAAATGTGAAAAATAACAGCAGGTGGTTATTGCAGCATGAGATTACTTCCCTAGGGGAGAAAGCATTTCTCAAATGTACCAAGAGCTTTGTAAGCTCTTCCCATGGGTTTGCCCATCAAGGCTGGATCTCATGAGACCTAAAAACAATGGAAGCAGACTTCCTTAGCTGTGATGTCTGACAACTGCTTCTTTGCCTCTGGACTTCCAGTGGGAATCAGGTCAATTGAGTAGTGACAAGCTAATTATTTGAGTGATATCTGGCTGTTTTATCTTCATGATTTCAGCTCAATTCCCCAGTGGAGTCATTTACATTGTGAGGAACCCTCCACTGCAGGAGAGCCCATTGCAAACCAGAGGCTTTTACCACGAAGGATTTCCTTTTTGAAAAAGAGATTAAAAACTTTGGCAGAAATGCTGAACTTCAAACCCTCTGCCACTTCTGCTAGAAGATGCACTTCTCTGACCTTCTCCAGGCAATAAATTGCCTTGAAGGCTTCCAGTTCATAGAGAGCTTCTCTTCCTTCCAAAGGGGAGGGACTGCTTTCATAAGATCCCAGCAGGATGACAGAGCAATTCATGAAAACAGCCTGTACTCTTTGCTCTGTTTAGATTAGAGAACGTCCATATGTCTTCCTTCCTTATAAATAGAAATTTTTGGAAAAGTTTTGTTGAGGTTCATCTTGTTTTATTAAAAAAAACTCACACACACCAACCTCCTCCCCCCCCAACACCAATCCCTAGTTAGGAGTTGTGTATTATTAAAAACACACTCACCAACCCCCTCCCCCTGCACCAATCCCTATTTAGGGGTTTGAGTTGTTTCAAGAACTAGCCAAATTTCAGATAATGCACTACAAGAGCAGAGTTTTATGAGTGAATTGTGAGACCCCTTGACCAGAGAGACCCCATTGTGAATACCTGTCTTGGTTTGAAAAGACAGGTATCTGCTGGGGGAAACCGNCCTCTGTCCTCTCTCCTCGGTGCCAAGGGGAAAAGTGCCCAGCCCCAGCCCCCCCTCGTCCCTTCGGTCTTTCCTTTCCTGGTTTCTTTTGTCCTTGTTAAGTACTGACAATTACCCAGTTGATCACCTAGTCCTCAGTGTCGAGGGAAAAAATTCCAAAGGCAAAACAAAACAAAACAAGAAAAACCAAATCCAACCCCCAACAATACCTGACAAACAGCTGACTGCAGGCAACAGAATGACCACTTTACCAGGCCAATGTGAAGAAAATCTGACTTTTTGCTAGTGACAAAGCATATATTTAAGTCTAAGACAACAGAATGGACTCCATTTCTCTGAAGTTATTTCCTTCAATGTATCTTTAAAGGGTATATTGTTAGACTGGCCTAATGCAAAATGATCAGCTGAAACTAATCTCCCTAATGAGGTTCATTTGTTCTCTGACAAAGCAATAAATAGTTTTCTTGAGAAAAAAACTTAACTAATAGTTGAGCCATAGCCTTGTAATTAATTTTTTCTCCGGTTGTAGCAAGCACAGAAACAAACAGTAAATTTTTCATCTCTTTGTCTCTCCAGAGCAACTGTTTAGCACAGATATGCTTGATTAATGGATTTAATTTGTTCCCTTCTCCTCCAGTCAGTTTTCATATTCCACTGGTTATCAGAGGATGGGACAATAATGTGGCTACTCTCATTGTGCTGCACTCCATCAGTGTCAGGGCTGCCTCCTGCCTCCAGGTCTGCCTCTTAAACCTTTGAGTCCCACCAAATCTTTCATCAATCTGTGTTACAGACACCTTGGGAAGGAAAAGCAGAAGCACTCACTCAGCACTTACAGGTGGTAAAGTGTGTCATTATTCCTTACAAAATGCTGGCAGCACTGCACCTTTCATTTCCCACGGAAATATGATTTGTGAGATGGGCAGCCCTGTGGTTTAGAGAGGAAAATGTAAATTAATCGCCTGCTTACTACTTGTATGTTTTATTTATATTTATGGGTGCGTGTAAATGTATAAATTATGTGGGTTTTTTAACCACAAGATATATATATATATATATGCACTATATTTTGCTGATTTTAAATCTGATTACTGTTATATACTTATATTTTGTATGCCTGGTTCGAGCAACATCATAAAAAATAAGACAGACTTCAAAAACTTCCATTTCACAATGTTACTTCCCTCCCAGCAGAACAGATATAATCACTTGCTAAGGTTATTCCAGGTTTCAGGCTAGAAAAGGGCTGCATGATTGCAAGGTGTCATGTTCCTTCAGTTTGTATTATACTCCAAAGGAGTTTAACCAAATTTAGTGGGATATATATTGCTTCTGTTAATGGCATATTACATGCTTAGGTAATAAATTAAATTTAAAAGATCATTAAGAACTACTGAAATAAAAACCAGTTTTAGAGTGCCACTGTGGGCATGCATCATATACATTCTTCAAGGATGATGGCAGGAAGCTGGGAAAAATAATTGTGGTGAATTTGTGGATCTGTGATTTACATTCAGATTTAGTGATTCAGCAAACTGTACAAATGAGTCATGTGTATCCTGAAATGTCAGATGCATTTCAGAATTGGACAGCTGTGAAGATATTTACCTGTGTGCTGATTTCAGTAGTGTAGAAATGCTGTAAGGGGCAGTCTAGGCCACAGAACTTTTACAATTTAAATAGACAAGAGCAATTACAGAGTGAGAAACAAAAGGGCTGAGGATGACTTGTCCAAAGTCCCAGAGCAAGCTGGTGTCACAGCCAAGTGTGAGCTTGGATCCTGCTCAGATGTGGCTGCCTGGGTTGTCTCTATTTAAAGGCCTTCTGTCCATGTTATTTCTGACATATTTTGTTTAGGAGGACTTAAAAATACCATGATGCTCACTAGACATTTTAACACTTCTCATATCAGGAGGAAAACCATCTGCTATGCAGGGTTTACCTTAGAAGAACAACACATACTAAAACCTTCATTTGTCAATGACAATAATGGCCTGACAAATTGTGAAATATTGGTGCAGGTTTTTCTCATTCATCAGGATCACATCATTCATTTGGTCTATTTCAAAATGTGAGCATCAATTGGTATATTTATGGATTTAACTTTTGTTTTGCCTGACCCCCTGGAAAGTGAAATTGTGAAATGAAAGTTAAAAACTCCATGAGTTCTGTCAGATATTTTCTGATCATTTAATTGTGACCATGGCAGCTAAAGCCAAATGTAAATGAACAAATTAAAAATATAAAAAAACAGTTGTCTACAATGAGATATTTTAGGACCAATTTTGAAAAGAATATTTACCAGGGTGACAGTTTTGAAGACTGTCATTCTAATCTTGCTTTTTAGGCTGTTTTTTAGTAGATTTTCTTTTATTTGTTCTATAAAGATTTTTTTTCCTCTCACTCCATTAAAGACCATTTGGTTTCTCAAGGCAAGTTTAGGATGGTCACACATAAATATTTGGTTCTCCTGATTTTGAAAATATCTGAACCAAGTTAATTTTGATCTTATTTAATCAGGAATTTTTCTTATTACAGTGAGTATACAAGAAACTCCACAGGAAATAATTAGTCATATTTTATCTGTGGTGTATTATTTTGCTTGGTATATTGTACATTTAAAACATCTATTAAAAGTCTATTTAAAAGTGGGGTCTATTTAAAATTTCTGTGCAAGTAATTTTTGCTTTAGAAAGAACATGTTATACAATTGAGTAAGGTTAACATATTTTTTTATGATGTAAATTCCTATTTGTGTAACTTTTCAGGGAAAAACCAAATCTGGAAAAACATTTTAATAGTTGGATCTTGAAATTATGGATAAAAGCCTTTTAATAGAGTAGGTTTTTAACTACCTGGATTAATTTAGTTTTATTTTATCACCTTTTGCTTTCAAGGTGAGCTTTACAACTAATGTGGTTGACATAAGGGAATTGAAACAAAACTGTGAAAATCAACACAAAATAGCCAAAAGCTGATTACTTTTGCAGAAAGAAATTAATAGAGCTTTCAAGCAGACAATGTGGTTTTAAAGATCCCATCCCCTGCCTGTTGGTAATGGCTGCTCTGTGTTAGAGAACAGAAAAGAGAAGAAATCAAACACAGAAAGGCAAAAAAAAAAAAAAAAAGCCCCAGATTTCTAATTGTGTGTGGCTGGTAATGCTGCCACACCAGCAGTTTGTAAAATAAGAACCCTTTGTCCATTTTTAAAATTTCCTGAGCTGATCTCTGCCTCAGGCTGAAGTCTTCCAAGATTACCTGAGCCAAAAGAGCTCAGGGCTCTCTGAGAGCAAGGCACAATTACCTTCCACAGAGCCAGAGAGAGGAACCCAGGCAGGGTAGGGAGAGACTGGAACAAGGAAATGTTTTATGTTTCCAGTTAACTCACCTGAGTCTTTCTGCAAATGTACCATAACTCTTTGCACTTTTTAAATATGTGACGTTTCTTTTATTCCAAAAGAATTTCCAACACTTTGGAGGCCAACCTACAGGTGTGCTAATGAATTCAGTAAATATTTGAATGCAAGTTTTTTTCCCTGATTCCTTCCTGTTTTGATAGAGAAATGAGCAACACACATCCTGAAAAGTCTGATGAGGACATGGCAAATGACTGGACTTTTTCTCAGCATGTGATATGAAAGACACATTGAAAAAGCCACCTTATGTGTGATGGAGCCCTGCTCTGCTGGGCAAGGCTGAACACTTTCCTGGCCATGGCAAGCAGGGAAAGAATTCTTTATTTTACTTTGCTTGCATGTTGAACTGTTTTTATCTCAGTACATGAATTTTCTTGCTTTCACCCTCCCAATTCTTTCCCCATCTCACTGTGGGGTAAGTCACTGTGTGATGTTCAGCTGCCTACCAGGGTTAAACCACAAAACAATATGAAAAAATAAAAACTCATGTTGAGTCCTACACAGTAATTGGGGGATATAATAGAAATACTTTTATGAGTAAATACCTTTGGCTCCTGTAGGTAAAAAATGGAGAATAATGCAGCAATTAAACTATAATTCACCTCTTTTTCTAGCTCTGCAATAAATAAGGTTGCTTTGAAACCATAGTTCTGCAAGTTCCAAGCTAAGGAATTCTTTCTAAGAGTATCTCCAGGATGTTTTTTCTCATGTAGCACGGTGCACATTTACCCCCGAGCACATCACAAAGTATCTCTTCCAACCCTGTTCCTTACATGAGCACTAACAATGCTGGAGATGACTCAGTGAGAGGTCAGGTACTTCATTAAACCCCCTCGTCAGCCACTGGAGGTTTTCCAGCAACGGTGAGCTGTGACACAAACAACCAAATTTACACTGGACTCTGCAAAAATTAACTCCAGGCAATTAGAGGCAATTTAGGGGAATAACTGAGGAACTGGGCAGGAAGAATTATCCACATCTGTGCTGAGCCGAAGTGCCTCAATGCCCTGGCAATTAAAATACTGCTGTCTGCATAGAAGGGACCATGATGTCCAACAGTTTGAGCCTGTAGTCCTTAGTCAAAAACCAGGACTTTTTTCCTCAGAAGAGACAATGGAAATCAGAAAACCTCGTGCCACAATCACTAACATACTTCCAGTCACTGAAGAGCAATTCTCACTTGGGAAGGCTGTGACTGGTGCATTTTGATGCAATCTATGCCCCCTGTGTGTCCCATTAACCTTAATGGTGAAACAAATACTGCATTTCTTCCATTTTCTACTTAAATATTCTGATCTGGCACTTTGACAGAGGAGGTCACAATCCTGAAGATAGTAATTCCCTTGTCATATCCTGTCGCAAAATCCAAGAACAGCGAGAATGAAGGGGATATTCTTAATTTGAAGAAGGCAGAGTAAAATTCAATTTTGGTGGAGGGCCAGTTGTTATGCTTACATTTAGATGAGGCAAGGCAATTTCCTGGATGCTAATCTTACAATATTTCCCATTAAAAAAAAAAAAAATTAACCATTTTTCTGCCACAAGAAATGCTGTGAATTTTACTTGTAGGGAAGAAGGGCAATTTTTCAACTTATGCACAACTTTTTGCTATAACCCACTTTAGTACCACAAATACACATAACAAGAAAACCCAGAATGGAGGCCAGGAAGCAAATGAAAAAAAATTATATCTTTTGATACAGTAAACTTGGGAAATTTGTGTATTTATGTGGTGTAATAATGCATTTTTTAATAATTTAAAATATTTGCACACCTGGTGCAAATGAAACATGAATCAAACCAACCTCAAACTTCCTGAACTTTTTACAATACCTGAGAATAACCAGCCACTACTAAATGAGCAAGATTAGTCCAATGAATACTTTTTTAAGACTTAAATTCAGTTCTCATCTGCACCACAATTTTCCTTAGGGGAAAAAAAAAAAAAAACAAAAAAACCAAACCAGTTAACATTTCTTCTCCAAATACCAAGAACACAATTTTCTGACTTCAATATTATTTGACAGCAATGGAAATTGAGAGGTTCTAAGCTATGATACTGATGGTGGAATATTCATTTTGAAAAATAGCAATCTATAGTTTGGGGTGTCTTTAACAAAATATATTTATTCTATGAATAGCTCATGATGCAAGATTTAAGAAAAATACTTTGCTTTATTTTGGTTGGTTGGCGTTTGTTACATAAATGTACATCATGGAATTTTAAAAAGTTGGTCAATGTCTATCATTTGCAATTTCTGCTGTGGTCTTGCTGCTGTTAAACCCTTGCACCCCTGACACACACCAGAAATAGAAATAAAACTTGTTGAGAATACATTGCATACATGAAATTTGGCTTCTTGATGTCTTCTAAATGGACCTTCTGGTAGTGGTAGATTTCTTCCATATCCTAAATAATATTTCCTGGATTTTATATGAACAGAACATTTCCCTGACACCAGCAGGATACTTGCAGTGGCTGGGATCCCCTAAAACTTGGATTGCTGGAAAGGAGTTCATTTGAACTCTCTTTCTCTCCATTTTGTTCCAGAAGTTTCTGATTACATCATGTGAAGAACATGAAGTATTCCAGGAGGTACTGGTAAACAAGAGAGTGAACAAAACAAAGTCTCAAAAAACCTGAAAGTACTTTAGATTCCCAAACATAGTAAAACTCAGGTCCCTGCCATTCTTTCTGATGTCCTATTTAGTGTGCAAATTTAGATATGCTATCACAGACTGTGCTCCCATCTTCAGATTCCTGTGAAATTGCATCTGGAAAACTTTCCTTATAATGCTTTGTGTAGTATTTGTCTTTAAACAAGAAGAGTAAACCCAGTGCCATTTGAACTAATGTTTTCACAATGTGTTTTTGTGGGTAACAAAGGACTTGAGGACCTGCAAGACCTAGGTTTTTTTTTGTTTGTTTTTTTTTTTTTTTGTGCATTTACAAGTCAATGCCTCTCTGATAAAAGCTGCAAAGAGAAATATTTTCCAGACAGGCTTTTGTTTGGGTTATTGTACTTCTAACAGAGAAGATAATGGCTAATGTACAGCTTTACACTGAGGTGGGGAAGATGCTGCCAAGGATTGCAAAGAAAGCATGACTGTGCTCACATCATCCCTTCCAGCAACTGCAGCCCCTCTTATGGATGGGGACAGTGACATAAAGTGTGATATGAGGCAGATTAGCTGCCTCTCAGTATCTTCTGCCAGCACATTATGTTCATGTCATGTTCTTGAATTTCATTTACAGATAAGCCCTGTGAGTAATTGCAGCATGAACTTAAAATTGTAATCTACTTTTGATGTATGAAAACAGAGGGAATTAGATTAGGAGAATCTTTCAAATGACATTGCATGTTATTTAGCTTTTGAGTGCTTCATTTTTTACAGACACTGTTTTTCTCTACTGCTTCACTTTAAATGTTTTCAGTCTCCAACAGACCACAGTCAAAGGCAAGTGGAATAAATTGATCACCAACAAACCCCTGAGTGGGTTTCCCCTTGATACAGCAAGTCATAATGGTCTTGCAAGCCTGGGTGGAATTGATGTATAACACATAATGTTGTACATTATCCTAATGGTCTGAATGACATTAATATTCCACCTTAAGCACCAGTAATTACTATTCAAATCATATTTAACCTAAAAGCACCATCTGAGTGGATTCCACTGCCCCACCTTTCTCCCACACATCTCTGTCAAATGTAAGAAGTGATTAGAAAATGGATTGCATGATTTCCTAGTTGTTCCTTAAAAAAGCTTTTCAAAACCCTTGTGGAATGCAGCAAGCAGAGCACTCCATTTGAATGTAGCAGAGTTCATCTTTCTGCTTAAGGAATAATTTCCAGATTTAACAAGAGAAATTCAGTTTGCCCAAGGATGTCATAAACCAGGGTGATGTCGTTCTGCAAGCCTGAGAAAATGTTAGGACCTCTCCAGTTAGCCTATGTGCAAAGAAATCTGCTGAAAAATACTGATCTTGGCAATTAGTAAAAATCATCTGCCCATCAACCTGTCTGCTCTGAAGGATTAAAAGTCACGTGAAAATGTGAGAATGGGAGTTTGTGAAAAAATTCTTAATTGTTTTGTGTGTTTGTAAAGGGTTTTATTGTTGCTGTTGTTGTTTGTCTGGTTTGTTTTCCTTTAGGAAATCTCAAGATTTGCCAGAGATTTGATTTTGGAAGCTCCCTTCCTCACTTCAAACTAAACATAGTCTGTTTAGATGACATATCTTCCTCATAGTCTCATATAAATGAGACTTCTATGGACTTACATTTTTCCAGAGCTATGAAAGATAACTATCTCACTTCACACCTGAAATTAGTCATCTCCTCAGTCACAGCATCATAAAAAACCCATAAGGTTCATGATGGGAAATTGCTCACTTAATGATGTTAAGAGCTGAAACTTCCCATCATTATAAAGAACTGTTAAGGCAGAGTTGTTTTGCAGGCAGCTGCTTTCCTTTCTGATGTATTTGCTTTGCTTTGGGAATTAAAAGTTATCTGTGTATGTAACTCGTGGAAAGATGAATCACTGCACAGATCTCCCCCTTGTAGACAAGAAATGAATATTACAGAGGCATTTCATTGCATTATTGCTACTCTGTGCTGTGTCTACCATTTCACAAATGCCATTAAACTGAAGATCAGTCATAATACGTGCAAGATTTAGCATCAAGGGTAGTTAACACGTGTATATTTTCCATGCTCTAGCAGCAGGCTGGCCCCTCTGGAATGCGTATTTACAAAGAGTTATCATTGCAGCCAGTTAGCCCTGCATTTTTCTTGGCTGCTGTAAAACTGCTTCTCAGGAAAATGAGTTCAGTGAGATGGTCTTGGAGTAGCTACCTGTTTTCTAATGATCTGTAGGGGCTGATGCTGGGTTTTATTTGTCACAGGGAAAGACTTGGATACCTGCAATTCCTGAGGTGATCAGGGATGTTCTGTACAGTCACTTTTAAGGCAACTTCCACTGTAGTTAACAGAATTTCCTTTGTTTGAACCCAAAGACACCAATATATATAAACTTATCATTAATAACCCTGTATATATTCAATTTTTTAAGTATCCTTTATATTTTCTGTTGCAAAACACCCTTCCTGGCATGTTTTGTTTCCCAGATCCTGCCACTCTGTCCTCTCTAGGTCTTGAACATCCTAGAAAAAGATCTGGGCACCTGTACTGTTTTGAAAGCAAAACCAGTGAGAAACTGAGTCAGAAATACAATTTAATAGGAAAACTATAAAAATAAATATAATAGTAAAAGGAACAAACAAAAAGACCCTTGGCAGAGTCAGAATACAACCTGATACCCTGTTCGTTAGGGTAGTGGTAGCAGTCTGAACAGAGCAGTCTTGTTGAAGCAGGGATCCTGCAGAAAGATCTGGCAGCTCCTGTCCTCCTGGAAATCCAGTCGGTGGTGTGCTGTCCCAAACTGCAGATTATATCCAGCTGGGAATGCTTGGCTCTTCCCCCCTGGGCAGAGCATCTCACAATGGGCTGATGTCATTCTATGAGCCATACAATGGGTCCTTGATTGCCCATTAAGCAGAGATGGCTCCCGAGGGGAGTTACCTGTGAGTCATATGCCACTGCATTGATGGGCTATTAGCAGCACATTGTCCGGAGGGAGGGGGCAGGGAAAAACACTGCCCCACCTGTTTCCAGTAACCCATGCAGATGGTAATAGAATACATACTTTGGGCACATCTAACATTGCAACCTAGGACAGCACCTCATGCCATTCAGGGGATCTTGCAGCTTGTCAGCAAAAGGAACAAAAATACAAAACAGTGATACAGAAAAATAATAGTACAGCCTATTTATATATGACAGTTTTTTCATTTGTGTCCATCTGAAATTGCAAAACTAGCACTTCCCCAATCTCAGATTCTGCTAAGCATGACATCATTTGATCCTTTGATTTAAAAAGTTCATTCATACCTGCATGCTTTGTAAATCTCATATAAATGATTCCTGAATAAATTGTATTAAATGCTTTTCATTATATATTTATTTGAAGATAATGGAAGTTGCTTGAGAAATTTTCCATAAAGACACTTAAATATATTAGGATTGATATCTATCTGATTTAAAGCTTGCAGAACACAGGGTAAATCTTTGATACAAAGGTACTTTTGATAAAACCTTTATTACTTTTGAAGATCTTCTTTCATAAATAAGACAGATTCTAAGAGTTAGTATGTTTTACAGTAGTAGTAGAGAGCCAAGGGCAGGAAATCCTTTGCATTCCTTTCCGTGAGTTCCATTATTGTTCTGTGGTTGTGAACTACAAAACAACAACAACAAAAATAATTTTGTTTTGTTTCTTCCCACCTTTGTTTTTGAAAGTAGATTTCCAAAATGAAAACTGAAAATCATGATTCAGGGTAGTTTTGTTGGTCAAAATGAGAAAAAAAAAGATGTGAAAGCTGAATCAGATTCCTGCCTCCTAGGCAGAGAGTATCTTTCAGTTTTTGTGTGATGTAGCTCTCTTACTAAATAACCCTTTTCTCTCTCTGACATTGAGTCTTGCATTATTGCTGACCCCAATTTTGCTTACAGATCTTTCTATGCTGAATAAAGACAGCCTGCACCCTGTCCACCATGTCTTATCCTTTCTCCCTGCTTGAGGTTGTATCTTTATCAGCTAATAACCTCATTGAGACCTTCTTCAGGCTAAGGCCAAGCAAAACATGTTGCAAATAGAATCTATTTAAACTTAATTTCGGTAATTTTTATGGAAATTATTTTAGAAGCATCACTACAAGTAACATCAGCTGTGAATTTCTTGTCCTGCCCTGGAAATCACCAAGTTCTTTGAATGGATGGTCCTGTACCCCCTCAGGATGAGTGTCCCAATGGCCTGTTGTCCTTAGTATTTGGAGTCTCTAAAGTGCCTGACTTTTCTTCAAAATTCTACATTTTGCTTTGCATTGAAATGAACCCCCACATTTGAAGAATACTGGGTAGGGGATACAGAAAAATCATGTCAAACCACTGTTCTACCACTAAACAGAACACTAAAGAAAGAAGAAATTCAGTAATATTTGTTTAATCTCCCAGCTGAAACACAAACACTGGTAAATCATTGCCACATGTGTATTTACCCTCCTAGAGCATCAGAGACTGTGGGTCTCTGTTCCACCACCGGTTTCCCCTTTGCCTTAACAATCTATTTCTCCAATAAACATTGTCAGGATTTTTTCTTCAATAACATGGACTATTGGCTAACAGATTTTGAATTTTCAGTGGATGACCAAACTTTAAGTTGGTAGGAACTTTGGAGACAGTGAAAATATCTCATTACAAGGAGAAACCAGCCAGAAATAGAGTTTTGGGTTCAACACATGCATGGTTCAAATAATAGCTATAAAACTAGAAGGGAGTTTTACAGATATATTTTCATTCCCAAATAAACAAAGTGTTATTTCTCTTATTAAGCACTACACCAAAAAGACCAAAGTAAACAATTCCCCAGGGTGGAAGTAGTATCAGACAGCACATCTGTATAAAGCTTCACTGTGGAGAGAATACATAAATTTCTGACAGAAGAGAAATTATTATGAAAAGAGAAAGCCAAGGAACTACATCCTTACAAACAAACACTTTTACTCAAAGAACTCTCTCTCTTACACTTGTTCTGTATGGATGTGTCCATCCATAAGGATGATTCTGCATTGTAAATCCAATCAGTGGCCTAAAACCACAACACTTAACATTGTTTTGTGATCATGATATCAATTTGACAATTAAACACTGGTTTAAACAATACTTTAAAACCAATTGTTAAAGTTAAAAATAAAATAAAAAATTCTGATTGTTTCATTTTTTTGAAGAGGGGGAAAGGATTAAAGGACCACTGCTCATTATAAGTATGCTCAGGAGGAATAATCTCACCTAACCTTGCAGTTATTGTTGTGGGAGCCATAAATTTTTCTCTTTTCACTATTTTAAGGGCTGATGCATTACCCATGAAAGTGAGTGGAAGGTTATCAGAACTTGCAGGAATAATTTAGCACAGCTAAACATCTGCTTTGTCTTCAGAGATGTGTAAGCTATCAGTCATGTTTGAGTTTGAAAATGTGTTACATACTAAGTGCACATTAATAAGAATTATGTGAGTATAGAATTTTTTTTATTTTTTAAATAATCTATTTTCTTAAGCATTGATGTAATAATTTGCCCTCTAATTTGTTGTATTGCATGAGGAAAAGATCATTTGTGTGAATTTGAAATGATTGAATGGAAATAACTATGTAAAGTATTATTTTATGATGAAAAATAAGAAGAGTGTAATATATGTTCTTAAGGTTTTTATGAAAACTACCACAGTTATTAAGTTTTAAATATCTTTTTCAATATTTTCTGGTTAAAATTTCCTTCATGCCTCTTAAATATGTTTGTTAATAAGTAAATTTTAAAAAATCTGCATTGTGAATCCAGAGTAATGCAGTGATTTCATTACTTCACAGCCCCTGAAGTACTTTAAGGATAAGACATTTGCAGTTTCATATTTGCAGTGTAGAAGAAAAAGAGAAGAAAAAACAGGTCAGACCATTTACAAATCTAATCACATTTAAAAAATTAATCTTTTGATTCTTACTTTTTAGAGGTAAAGATGGCAGCATGAATGAAAGCAGACTTTAGCCTTCTATTGCAACATTTTATCAGGAATTACATACAATGGTGCTACAGGAAATGTTCATTTTGGGGCCAACAAGATGGTCCAGATTTCCCTCTCTAATATTCCAGTCCATCTAGTGGAAAAGTTGCTGCCTCTAATTAAAGTTCATGGTATTTTCAGAATAAGTTATTTGGAAACAGGGCAAGCATTTCACAACTCTTTTTCTGATGGCCTGTTCTACCAAAATGGTACCTGAAGCTTAAGGCTGGAAAGTCAGTGAATTCTTAATATTAAATTACTGAAATATAGCACATATTTGTGTCATGGTTAGGTTCAAAAAATACTGCATGTGGTTTCATTTTTTCTTTAAATAAATCTGGTTTGGGCTGTACACAAATTCATCACAAGGCCTGAGGTATATACAACTCTTTCTGTAAAGAGGAAACAAGTGTGTATCATCATATTTTTCATCATCTCTGTAAAGAAGCACTCCACTTTTTTTTCATTTTCTTAGTCAGTCAGAATGGGAGAAAATAACTGAACTGAACAACCTGGCAGGTGATGTAGGAATCTGTTATTTTAGTTGTGCACATGTTCGTGCTACATAAATTGGGTCAAAAAAAAAAAAAATCCTCACCAAACTGAAGTGCTTGGTTCTCTTTAGGGAAGAAAAAGGCAACAACTGATGTGAGGAACATCCATCTCTCAAGATATTCTATTCCTGATTCTCCCAATTATAGAAGACAGGGGCCAGAAGTGGTATTATACAAGTAAATTAGATTAAAAGTAAGCTTGTGGATAAAAAGAAATGTCTGTTTTAAGATAACTTGGAAGTTGTGAGCCAAGTTTCTCATAGATTCAGAATACACAAGGCACTGGTTCTTCCCTTTCTCACCTGATTTGTAAGTAAAGAAATCAAGGGAAAGAATCACTCATTTTTCTATAGGCTTTATAGATTTTTGCAAGCTACATTTAGAAAGATATTTTCCCATTGGAAACTGAACTCCTTCCTTAGGCACAACAAAAATTCTAGTTTGGCCTGCTGGGATTGTATCCCCAAGCCCTTCAGTTATATTCTCCTACACAAAAAAAAGCATTTTTATACGGAAATGTAAAAATTTTTCCTCACTCTTTTTCAGCAGCTGTTGATAGCTGCAGTCTGAGAATATTATTTGTTCTTCTATATCACCTTTGAACTGACTGGTTCTAAACTCTTTTAAACTTTGAATTGCAGGAAAAAAAGTTTGCAAAGCAGGGTAGTATATAACTTCACTTGGAACCAATGTTATACAGGAGTTGTTCAATTAAAGTGTTGAAGTAGATAACTATATCCAGTAGCAAACCATATCCACTTGGAACTGTCTGTCCAAGTGAATTTGGATAGACAGACTGCAAGTGTGAAGTTTAGAGCCACAAGGGGTCTCTAGACTGGGAACTTCATAAAGAAATAAGGGGTTTATTTGCCTCAGCTTTGGGATCTCTGGTGTGTATTAAAAGACACTGGCTATGGGAAGGCAGACAACTGGAATGTGCTGAAAGAAATCAGGTCCCATTATGGGTTTTCATACAGAATGTGGAAAACTAGGGCATCCAAAATAATTACATGTGAGGTTTTGTGTCAGTGTCCTTGCTCTGATGCACATCTAGGAGGCATCAGTAGGTGAGTTGGCAGACTTCAGACCCCTTGAGAAGAAATACAGGCATGAGGAAGCTACACAGGGACTTCAAAAGAAAGACAACAATTTGAAAATCGAAATCTAGGAGAAATTCAATAATTTCACACATTATATAATCTAAAGTGCTGGTATAGCTCCTTCAAAAGATGTTGTCCTCATATTGCACCCCAGACCTCTCTAGAAAAAGCTCAGTGCTGGCACAGGGGTATCTATGGATTCACTGCATGCTCTCTATCATTATGAGTTTTTCCCTTTCATGTACCATCACATTCCAGTTTATTTCGTTTGAAGATGTCCTGGAGTGATTCCTCTAGTGCCAGCTGGAACAGTCTGGTATGTCAGCTGATAGCTGCTATCACAGCCTGAAGTTATCATAATACATGAATTAGAGAAGTGTTCTGATAACCTCTAATTTCCATATACGTTATCTAAACAGGACAAATAAATACATCCTTTCATTCTGAATACACATCTCTGATTCAGAGAAGGGTGGCCAGTCTTGTAAGTCTATATTTAGGGAATGCATTTTTACCAACACACAGCTGGTTATTGAAATTACTTAGGTAACAAGTTCCAAAAGTGATGTTTGTGAGCATGATTTAGGTGATTGTGTGTGTCATTCTCTTCAGACATATTGCCTAAGTATTTGAACTCTAGCTTCAAAAATTGTGCAAAAAATATTGTTTAAAAATAATAATGCTAATACGGACAGTTTTCAAACCATGGAAGAAATTACTTTAAAGAGTGTGAGGAGAGAAACTCTAGTTCATGGGAGTACAACTGAATGATGTCTACCCAACCCAGTCGAAGAGAAAAAAAAAAAGAAGTTGCAGCAGACAAAGCCTATCACTGTAATTCACTTAAAGACTGTGTGCAGTGTCATCAGTTTGTTCCTGTAGAAATCCAACATTTTTGGATTGTGCATTTGCATGTGTGAAAATGCGAAACTTAGCCCTGGAGCAGCTTTCCCCCAGCTCTGCAGACTCTCTCCTCTTCCATACAAAGACAAGATTTTATAGGAGACAGAACTCTTTTATGCTTAATTTTTATACTCCCTGGTTTTTTTTTAAATCTTTCCTTATAAAGAAATATTGTGTGAGTATTTCCATAATTTTCAAGGGTAACAATAACATAAATTTAAGCCAAAGAAAGTGTGTGATTTGACTGTAACCAGGCACAGCTAAATTCAGGTAATACCAATGATCTACTTGAATAGACCATATTGATACAGATTTTACACTCTTACATAGCAGTACAACAGCTCTGTGCATGTGTATCATTTGTAACTATAAAATAAATAAAATTTACAGCAGGATTTCAATGTGTGAATACACATTTATTTTATTAATGGCTATGTTGTGATGTAGAGTAGATATCTGTTTTCTGTTTTTTACAAATAGTGCACTTTCAGCTTCTAAATCTTAAATTAAACTGTCATGGACTAATAAAAAAAAAAAGAAATAAAGTCTACTGAAATAAATTGCCTCTGAAATAGATTTAAACTTTGCAAGAATTATCAGCCTCTTACATCTGGTGGGGGAGGCAAAATATGAAGGAAGCATTAAATTCATATCTCAGCCATTACCAAGCAGCATTTCTGTATCTGTGGTACATGAGATTGCAGCACTCTGAGATGTCTGTAAGACCAAGGAATCTGTAATGATAACTAAGGGAATCAGCAAACAGATGAAGGGCTAGATTTCTCACCAGAGGGGCTAAAGGGTTCACAGTTACTCACACCATAAATTCCCCCAAGTTCTCCTCCGAGTGAATGCTCCTTGTTGGAACTAAGGATGGCTGAAGCTTTTCTTCAAGATACATAACAGATAAACTCAGCATATTCCAGGTGTGGTTGCTTGAAAGTCCATAAAAGAGGAGGAAGGGAAGGGAGGAAATAAAATGGAGTTGGCTGATAATCTCAAAGAAGGCTGAGTAAACCTCAAAGTGGAAATCAAGGAAAATAATAACAAAAAAATTATTTTTGCTTACCTATTAACAAATAACAAGTTTTATTTAGAAAATAGATATTCCACTAGGAAAATAGAACCAAATAATTTTCTTTTGTGGACAATCTAGCAAAGATAATAATTTTCAAGGGAATTGCCAAATTACTGCAGGACTAGAAAACAAAAACATAGGATCTTAATGAGACACACTCAGAAAATTCAGTATCATGAATAGACAATGTTAGATTAAGAGACTTTTGGAAGCAGAGTAGCTTGCAATAAATTCACATGGAATATCATATTCTCAACAAAATCTAGCTTGGTTGTGCCTCTCCATCTCTTCTTATACTGCTGATGCTTTGAGCTCAGCCAGCAGTTTCTCAGCCCAGCTAATAATTAAGGAGGAAGAGAAGTAGTGGAGAAACATTAGAAACTCTTCGATCAAATGTTAATGGTGTATAATAGATACTTATCTCCAATTTGGAGTCCCAGACTTGAAGGGAGGGATAAAGAATTGGCTGGAGGGACAACAGTCACTGAGCTGTGGCTCTCTGTCCAGGTAGAGGCTGGTGATGATGCCTCAGGGCTCTGCCTCAGGATCTTACAGCAGCTTTCCAGTACCTAAAGGGGAGGTTATAAAAAAAGAAGAGTGACCTTTTTTGCATGGGCATGTAGTATTAGGACAAGGGAGAATAGTTTTAAACTGAAAGAGGAGATATTTAGATTAGATATTAAGAAGAAATTCTTTCCTGTGGGGGTGGTGATGATCTTCCCAACCCAAGTCATTTTATTATTATTTCAGTATGCATGGGTTTTGTTTGTTAGTAATTTCTCAGAATAACAACAACCTGAGCTACAAATGCAATTTTCAACAACAAAATTAGGAGTGTCTCCTAACTCAATGGGTTTTATTTTCCCTGTTTTTTCCTGAAAAGTGCTATGGTGAAATGAACTAGCAAAAATGAGGCTTAGAAACAGAGCCTTGCTGCCATAACAAAAAATTGAACAGGTGAAAGAATTATAAGGCAGTCATCTGCTTTGCAGTTGTGATTATTATTGCTGAGAAAAAAAACCCCACAGCTCTCCTTTTGATCCTGGTCTCTGCTATCCATTGCATGTTCCTTTCATATAAAGACAATAAAAGAAAATTTCAAACCTCTTTTGAAATCCACACAGTAGAAAGGCAGCAGCATTCTTATTTTTAGTCACAGTTAACAGGGAGAATACAAAATCCTCCAGTAAAATGAGCATGGCAAAGAACATCAGCAAGTGCATTTCCTATCTTCCCTTTATTATCTTTGCTGGAAGTGCAAGTGTTGCAGAGTCACCACAATTAATTCAGCAGTGTTAAATGAATTCAACAGTGTTAAAAGAAATAAATATATAAGCCTTTATAAATATTATAGGGATAGTTATCTAATAATATCTTTTATTTCAATAATATCTACCAGTATGACCAATATTTATAAAAATTTGTGATTGTGTAAATGTATAAACCAAATATTTTTTATCTTTTGGTGTGTGAAAATTTATTAATTCACTTTCCTGCCTCCTTTTTTTTACATCACAGTTTTTATGAATGAAGAAATTTGGTTGGCCAAGGGAAAATTAGTAATTGGTAAAGGTTGAGCCCTGAGGTCCAGTGCATGGGCATTTACCCAAACACCTGAGTCAGGAATGCAGTGAGGCTACTCCCATTTCAGAAAGTCTAATCATGACCTGAAGGGTTGATGTATTTGATCTAATGATAATTGCATTCCAATGACAACTCCTTGTACACTTATCATTCAGGTTGTGTCTACACAAAAAATACTGACAGCTGTGTTCCCAGGTTGCATTGACATCAAGGTGAAAATACTGGTTTTCTCACAAATGGAAAGGTCTAAGAGGTCAAGGCCTAATACAGCTGGACTTTGAAGTTCCTCTCAGATTCAAAAGGGATGAACTTTGTGAGGACTTCAGTTAGTCTTATAAAAATAAAAACTTGTCCCAGTTTGCTGTGGGAGCAGAAAAATTAAAAAAAAAAATAGGTTAATCTCACTTGTTGGCTATTTCCAGGCTGAGCAGTTAAAGCAGGTAATTCAGGCTGCTTAAAAATTCATTTACATATAATTACCTTGAGCAACTCTGTTCTCAGTGGTACAAGGTTGTTATCTGGCATATGTGAAATGAAATTCAAATCCCTGACCTGTCTAATTTATCATAAACCAAAAGACTGTGCTCTAAATTTAAACAGTTTCGACAGAATCATTGCATAACTGAGTTTGTAGGTGTCCACTGGGGGTCATTTTGTCAATCTCCCTCCACATGGAGGCAAATCTGAAACTTAGATCCAACACTGAAGTTAGAGAGAGTGGTCCAAGCCTTGTCCAGCTGAGTTGTGACAATCTCCAAGGGTGGAGAACAAATAGAGTCTCTAGCCAGCCTGTTCCACTGCTCTGCTGGAGCCCAGAAAGAGAACTGTCAGTGCTGAGCTGGGCCTGTTGGCTCTTTGCTGTGCACCTCTGAGAAGAGCCTGGCCCCATCTGCTCCCTGACAGTCCCTCCTTGGGTGATGAGAGGCTGCAGAAACACTGCTGGCTTTTCCTTCCTCTCATTAAGCAAAGTCAGCATTTTCAGCATGTTTCCTGGAGCCACTGGCTGTGGCTGCTGTCTGGACTGTCCCCAGTTCATTCAGCTTGAAGAGGAACATGCTCATGTTGAAAATGTCCCTGCTCATTTTCCCTGATGACCTTTTGTGTTGTTTCCTACACCAGCTATTCTATGATTCTACGATCTTTCTGTCCCACTGGCCAGGTTGTTCATCAATAACCAACAAAAAGCCTTTCCAGAAGCAGCAGGAATTCTAGAATAGAGCACTTCATAGTAAATTTGAAAACAAAGCAAAACAAAACCCAAACAACATAACAAAACAAAGGTGGAAAACCCCATCCCAGGCTCCTTTGTTTCTGATCTGAAAGAAAAGTTTTTCAGGAAAGATCCAAGGCTGTTCATTCCTATGGAATTTTTTTAGGAGGCCACTCTTGTCTGGTCCCCCAGAGCAGTGCTATCCAGCTCCATACCATTTGAGATTCAGAAGGAGTTTTACAAAGGATATAATTTGTCTGGGCTTTCTCAAACTCCAGCAATCGATTGAACTGAATCTTTGGTGTATTCTGTGCACAGCAGTTCAGAAAAGCATATGCTGCAGAAAGCTTAGTATTTAAGTGGTTTATGAAGAAATTTCAAGCAAGCAGTCTTGTTTATTTAGGTTTATAATACAGGATTATTCATGAGAAATCCTGTCTGTGCTCACCATTTTTCTCATCTGCTAATAATAGAGCCATGCCATTTACATTTATTAGAAAACATGTAACCTAAAGAAAAGCCCTTCAGTGTCTAATTTGAGAGTAAATTGAGAGTAAAGACTACTGTGAACTGAAAGCATGAAATATTGACCCATCCCTGGAAATAGGGAAGGTATGGCTAAGGGAATATAAGACAAGTAATAATAAGTGATCATGTTGTCAAATTAAAGTTTTAAAGCACTTACTTTCCCATATTGGCTCTATTACCAGTTATATGCAGTCAGGGCCACAGAAAGCATGTCTGCTCCTTTATTTTTCTTGCCTTGGGTTATGTTACACCTGTGGCTAAATTATCTGCATTGCCTATTAGCAAGGAAAATGGGCAAAACCAAACAAAGTGTGACACGTGGCATGTAACACACATCTATTCAATGAAGTCTAGTCACCATGCTGTATTTCAGGCTGACAGCTTGTGTAGAAGTTTTGTTGCTTGTCCGTGGTGGCAATAAATCCTGTGAGTTGAAATAGATTTGAATTAATGTTTTCCAATTGTTTTCCCCACAAGTTGAAGGATCACACTGATGTAAACCCATCCAGCTGGAACATGGATAAATATCTATATTACATTGCATATGTGTGTTTTTATTAGTACTGAAGGTAGAAGAAAAATGAGAGCAGAGGGCATTGGTCAACACCTAAATTATATTTTAAGAAATCTGCTCTATTTTCTTTTATCCTATTCTTCTCACTTTTTCTGTCAAAATTCTTAATTTTTCATTTCAAGGAGAGACAGAATAAGACAGATGCTCAGAATATATGGATGAAAGAATTGCTCTCATAAGAAACAAGAGACCAGAAACACCTCCTGGATTTTCTCTTTCATTCCTACACTTGTGAGTCAGCTTGTAAACACAGCTGTATGTCAAAACTGGAACCTCCAGCCAGTCTACTCCTCAGGTTGGAGGCATTTAGCAGCTTGTTGTTTATAACTATCCAGCTATCAAGAGGTTTCTATCCAGTATGATCCCTAGTCCTTGCCACTGGTTTGGGTTTACCTTCAGAGCTGTGTGGGAGAAAAGGTGGAGGCATGTGAAAGACAGATATTCTTGTACATCATTTATAATCCAACTTCTTGCCTTGCCTCCCTTTCCCTTTCCCTTTCCCTTTCCCTTTCCCTTTCCCTTTCCCTTTCCCTTTCCCTTT
>VWYE01010986.1:0-49292 GCA_013398995.1 Alaudala cheleensis | reverse complement strand
TCCTTTTCCCTCCCTTTCCCCTTCTCTTTCTCCCTTTCCCTTTCCCTCTCCCTCTTTCCCTTTCCCTTTCCCTCTCCCTCCCCCTCTCCCTTTCCCTTTCTTTTCTTTTCTATTTCTCCTACCCTTTCCTTTTTCCCTTTCCCCTTTTCCTTTTTCCTTTTTCCTTTTTCCTTTTTCCTTTTTCCTTTTTCCTTTTTCCTTTTTCCTTTTTCTTTTTTCCTTTTCCACCTGTGTATCTCTCTTTATGTCTTTTTGTATTCTTGGGTTTTTTCCCCCCTTTAATAAACAGTCATTAAATGCTGATTTATATGCAATGGAGAAAAATCACACAGGTCACCAAAAACACTTTGCAGGTACTAAAGTCTGTACTGAGTGACCTCCCTAAGCAGTTAAAATGAGACAATCTGCATTTTGACAGAGAGAGGAGTACCAACATATTTGTCTTCTGGAATGGTCCCTGGGTTTTTCCCCACGTATCAGGCCCATCCTTATAAATGTTCACTGTATTTTATGGGCTGAGACTTCCTCAAACTTATTTTATACAATATTATACAATAACACAAAGCTGAATATTGGTAGTCAGTTAAGGTCTTGTGTGTTATTGGATAGAATTTGTCAGAAGAGGTCTGAGCTTACTGATTGTCTAAGGATATATTTAAAGAAAAGAAGTATTCATACTAAGCACAGTTAAAATATAGTTAGATTGCAGTAATGTGTTCTATGCAAGCAAAGAGCAATAATGGAAAAAAAGCAAACACATAACCAAAATACATATTTTGAAAGAAAGTCAATTGGGAATGGAAAGACTTGAATGTATTTAGCTCAAGCATCACTTAATTCTTTTACACAAGTATCAGTTAAAAAAGAAAATTTATGTATCATCTCTCAGTATTTTTCATGTAAGGTGAAGGGGAGGCATGGTCTAGTATAACATTTAACCCGAATTCACAAACACCATGTTGTCTAACTCTTTAACCTCCTGCTGCCAATACATGCTGGAATTCCCTGTACCACAGGTGGAGAACAAATAGAGTCTCTAGCCAGCCTGTACCATAACAAAGATTACAAATTTCCATGTATCAAAAAACATACATTAATGCCAGAGGCTGACAATCTTAATTTTCTGTAATTTCATTTCATTATAAGTGTAAGAGTTTATGCAGCAAGGAAGGAGAGCTCTGCTTAGCCCACACAGTGCACCTTTGGAATTGTTCCAGATGAAGATTCCTGTGAATTTCCTGCACAGTGACTGCCAGCAGGGTCTGCCAAAGCTCTTTCTTTTGCAAACACTGTGCTCCTCCCAACATTTGTAAGCACTAGTTGTACATATGTTGAGGTTTACCAAGACGTTATTCCAGACCAAGAATCAAGGCCTTAAATTAAACTGACCTGATCTTATGGGAAACTGGAGGGGAAAAATCATTTCCAGCATCCTGTAAATAGGTACTTGGAAGCCTGCTTAAAAACACGTTGTCAAAATGATATTTTAGTAGTGTTTCAAAGGAATACCTTCTTTTTTCTCATTTCTTGATTAAAATAGATTATTGAAATATTAATATAGTAAAGCCCTAAGTCACCTGGCCAATTCAGGAACTAAATTAATCTTCTGATAATAATTCAAGCACACAAATTGAGTTAGTGCTAAGATACATCTGAAATTCTGTAAAAAGCCTATGTGAGCTTTACACAATCCACAGAAAATACAAGGGTCAATTTAAGAAGAAATTCTGTTGCTAGGAGACAGGAACTACAAGAAACCCTAATAATGTTTCCTCATTTTAAATAGAAAATGGGTTAAGCAATAGTAACCATGGATTACCAAGAAATAAATCAAGGTAAATCAGTGGGAGTATTCGTGTGAATGTACAGGAAATTCAACACAAAGAAAAAACATTTGGATCCATCTCTCTTTTATCCTCTCAGCAAATGCATATCTAAGCAAATAAAGAGTGGATATATTAGTAAATAAAGAGTAGATTGTAGATCCATACACATGTACTGAATTGATATTTTGATTTACACTACACATGACATTAACACCCACAAAAATATTTTGGAAATGAAAGGGCTTCTGGCACTCTAAGTTGAGTAAGGTTTCATATAAAATATAATAAAAATGAGAAGAAAAAAAAAGTGATAATAACTACTGTGAATCTGGAAATGTAGAATTAAATTTAAGTACAAAATTAGAGATCCGTCAAAAAGGTTAATTGTGTACACAGCATCAAACATTTCACAGGAAATCAGAAAGACAACTGAAAGGAGAAAAAAACAGGTAATGTTAAAACACCTCAGAAAAATGTTATTTTTTCATGCCTTGATACTGTTTTGCTCATATTTTCATTCCTTTACCCTTTCAAAACTCTCCCAAAAAGGAATAGATTTTTAATACAATTTCATCTCATGCCTTTCTTTTTCACTGTCTGTAAAACTCATCTCAACTTTGGAAGTGGATCTCAGACTAACTTTAGTAATTCATCTGTTCCAGCCTGTCTTGTCAATATTAGGTGTTAGCTCCCATTCTTCCATTTTTCTTCTAACACTTGGTTTTGCTGCTTTGGTCTCTAAAAGGATAAAATTAGAGAGAATCTCATAAATGAAATGCTGGCAAACTATGGGTCCAAAATTTAAAACTTTTGATTCTGTCTATGGAAAACTTTTGACAGTGAATGGAAGAATGCATCACAAAAAAAAATCTCCTCACTTTTTTACTGTGGCTCTCTGCTGACAGGTATTTGTGCAAATTTCTCCCAATAAATTATTAGTTTGTGGGGCTAAAGGAGATACACAACAGCCTGAATATGTGGCATGATCCGATCTCTGTGATTCCAGGTGCAAATTTTTTAATCTTGTGGTAACTGGTATTTCACTTATTTTTTCAAAAATTATCCAGAGTTGTTTCAGTTATGTACTGGATCACACAGCTCCAGCTGTAGAGAAGGCAAGTTTCAGTCCCAGAACTGATTCAGGTTACAAAGTTTGGGATTAATTGTCTGGATCAACAAAGACAGAGAAGGTTTGAACTTGGCTCTTTCACTCCCCTGGATAATATTTCCTCAATCAGATTTTAAGTATTCAGTAGCAGCTCCTTCTGAGGAGTTCGTTGGTTTTTGTTTTTTAGTGTGGGAAAACCTCTAAGAGTATCCAGCATATCCTTAAATATTTTGATGAGGAGAGGTGGGGAGGAGATATTTGGTGCCACTGAGGGTATTTCTTTTATCACAGTTTAAAAAGGCTCCAAATGTTTCCCAGGATCCAGAGCCTAGAGGGTGAGAGGGGAGAATGTGATGAGAGAAGAAGAAAGGCCACTCACTAATGCTCCTTCTGTTGAATCTGGCCACGCTGTGAGGTGTGTCTTGTGCTAATTTGAAACTCACCCTGGAAGTCCTCTCCCACTTCAGCAAGCTGAACAAAAGGATTGTTGATTTTTCCGTTTGTTTAAAACTCCATTTTACTTGTAAAAGGTGGCAAATACTGCCCCACACGTGCAAGCTATATAACCTTTGTAAATTATTCCTCTTTGAATTCTGAGATTATCTTTCTACCTTTATTGCAGATAACACAGACTCACCAAGGATCAGGTAGTATCATTTCCCCTTAGGCAAGCTCTACTGCAGAGGTTGTGGATTACTTCTCACTTCTCTGATCTTGCAATGATGGCTGTTATTAATATTTATGTCCTGTCCAGTGAGACAACTTGTTTTTTTAGGAAAGACAGTTGTGGCGAATAATCATCATTCATTGGTGCAGTAATTCACATCCCTGGTCTCTGAAGTTCAAGAGAAAAATTGAAGGTTGAGAGCAGAGGTGGTGTTAGCCTGAGGGAGTTTATTGACTCAAAAGATAGAGACAGTTCCCATTTAAAGGGGGTCTTATTCCTATGAAACCTAATTTTACCAGTATGTCTGAGACCAGACCACAGGTGTTTGGTCAGTTTGCATTTACAGCCTTCTTCTGACAACCCCCTGTGAATCCCCAGTGAGAAAAGCACAGGCTGTGAGTGTAGAACCAGCAAAGAAATTGATTAATAATGGACACAAGAGTTTATTTTGATTTGGCCTTACCTCTCCAAATAAGCATCTTGTTTGCCCTGTTGGCTGCTGCACCTGACATTTGTCCTGCATTGTTAATTGTGAGAAAGGCTCTCAGTAGTATCCATATCATGTACTTAAATAACAAATTTTAAAAGAAATATAGGGTTTTTTTTTTAAATTAGAAGAAGAGTGAATGAAAAGAACAGTATTTACTGAGTGAGCCATGTGTGTTATGATTCTAGGAGTACACTGTTTACAATACTGCTTTCACTGACAGCAAACAAGCAGAAGGATTTGACTGAAAACTGGCATTTTGAGAAACTATCTGTTTGTAATGCACTATCTTCTTCCTGTGATGGTGTCACAGGAGCTAAAACCTCCAGGAAGATGCTCATGAGCATGAAACAAAATAAAACACAATTTGCACCTAAGACTTTCCAAATCCATTGTGAGAATGAATTTAATCTATAGGATTTTAAAAATGCAGTTCTTCCTTCTAATTACTGCAACTGGTGGATAGGTCAGGCTTTGTATGAAAATAAATGTAAAGGAGGGTGAGATAAAGAAGAGAAATCAAATGCTGCTTTATACACTGTCAGAACAGCTGACGAAACTGAAACAGAAAACAACTCAAATTGTAAAAATGATCCATTGTGCAAAACACTTAATTAGCCTGTCAAATGTACTGCTGTGAAAGTTTATGACAGAAGTTTCAGGAGGTTCTTACAAAGAGAACTTTTGCATGAATATGGAAAATATATGTGCTAGAAATGATTGAAAGAGGGTAATTTCAACTGCCTAAGAAGACAGTGAATAAATAAAAAAAAAGGACTTAATTTTTCCCTTTCGGTTGTTGTCTGCTATGGGATTTCTGGTAACTTTTTTATTCTAAGAGAGGAAAATAAAAAATTATCAACTATAAGCTCCTCTTATAACTTGAATAATTTAAATAACCTTTTAAAAAATTCTATTTAGCTCAATCAGTTTCTTCGGAGCAAAATTATATACATAGCAAGAAGAGCAAAATTTGCACCTAAATTATCAAATTGAATCTCTTAAAATAATTGTGTTTTTATAGAACTGGCTAAAAATAATGTCTTTTGCCATAGAGCAAATTGAGTGCTTGGAATAAGGCATTACTTTTTTCTTGGTAAGTATATATTTAAATAAAATCTAAAATGTGATTGAAAAGGTTTATAATCCTTTGAATGTGTCAGACCATTTTATGGTTTTCCTGTCTCCCTTTTCTCAGAAAATCAAAGGACACTAACAATTATTTCACTGGGCTCTTGGCAAATTTGAACATGTCTTCCTTCTGCATTCCCAAGGACACATATGGCTAAAATCAGGTTTGGATATGAAACTCTATTCTAACTTGCACTCTGGTTTGCTGTGGCAGCACAGTGGTCTGGCTATTCAAAGGTTAAAACTCTGAGTATGTACAGTGACATATTTCCTATTGTTTATCAATGTCTGGGTTTGGCCCTTTACAGAGAATGATGAAGGGAATGCCTGTGTAGTTCTGGCAAACAAACAGAGGTCATGGATCTTCAGACAGCACAGTTCAGCTGGCACAGTGAGTGGAGCTGGAAATCTTGCAGCAGAGCTTTGCTACACATGGTTTGATGGAAGCACTGGCTTGCACTTGAATTTGAGTTTTGAGTAATTCCCATATATTCATGGAATGCCTGGAAAAATGCGACTGAATAACCTTTTTGGTTTTGGGGTGTTTTGTGAAACATTCAGGTTTTTATTCTTTTGAATGATTCTCAAGTTACTGAGAAAGGTCCTCATTCAAAGACTGAAGTCAATGGAGAAATGGTCACCTACAATATGATAACCCAGATTTTGTTGTAATTATGATATTCTGCAGCCCAGCTGCTCTAGAAATTAGGACCACTCTACATAGCACAGGTAAGGTTCTCTCTGCTAAAATTCCTGTCTGACTTTGTCCAAGGACTTCTTTTTACATCTGCAAGGTTTGCAAAATCCCTAATTTAAAAAAGCCCCTATGCATACACAATACCAGTAATGGAATAGGAAGTCAGATGGATTCAATTGTACCAAACATCTTTCTGTCTGAACTCACAGATCATGTCTGTAAAACATATTCACCATTCAGCTTTCAAAGGCTATTCCACAAGCAGAGAAATGTGTACTTTATTAGAGTGCCCTTGACTGTAATCCTAAAGCTAAGTAGGTAAACTAATCTTTTTTTTTTCCTCTCTTTTTCATTCTTTAAATTTGTATTTTATTTGCTGAAACCAATTGAATATTATATTACTGCAAAGGTAGTTCAATTGTTATAGGCTTAATAAGAAGCAGCAATTTTTCATTTGTGTTAAAGGATGGGATTTTTTTTCCTCCAGTCTGTTTAGACTGTTGTAGGAAGATTTTCTGCCAGTGCAGTATTTTGTCAAAGTAGCCAAAGAAAGTTGACTTTAATCTAAAAGAATATTCTAAATAAATAAATAGTAGCTGTGGAACTTTTCTTCCCTTACTCTTGGGTGCCAAGTGAAGCCATGGGGAAACAACACCAGCAAAGGCATTCTTAGTTTAAGGTCTGTTCTGATACATGGATCTGGGAAAGAGAATGGAGGATTTTTCATAACCATTGAAAGCAAAACCATCCTGAGGTTTCTGAGTTCAGGAAATGAGCTCACAGTCCTCCCTTGAGTTCAAGAAGGGCACATCTGTGTGCCTGACCAATACAGATCTGCTTGGCCAATCAGCTTGATTTAGCTTATTTGGGCAAACACATTAATTAAGATTGCATGGAATGAATGTATTGTGACTAAACTCCACGTGTACTCTGAAATAATGTACTTTTCCTTCTGAATGTCATCTTGAATAACTGCTAAACTTTATCAATGCTTAAAATAAGGTATTTTCTACAAATTCCTCTTGCAAGACCGTAACAGAGAATAGAAAACAATGTTCAGTGCTGCCTTTTCAGTCATTTTTTACTTTGACTAATGACTGCCTATCCGATCTGAGAGGAACAGATGTAACTTGTGTTGCACGTTGCAGACTTTACTGCTTTATTGTGATAACTTTGAAAACTTAACTAAAAACGGCCAGTTCTGTAGGGCAGAGATACCACAAGGTGAAATCAATCTTGCTGCTGATGAAAGGAATTGCATGCCACACAGTTTGCACTTTAAATTATTTAGAGTGTTAAGGCTTCCTTGCCAGCAGACATAATTGATTTGAGAGTTGCCTCACTAAAGACCAGCAACGTGCCATGTAAAATTCCTTGTGTATTCTGTGCTGGCAGCTCCCTTCCAGGCTAAGGGAAATTGCTTAGAATTGCTTTAATTCATAAAGGTGTTCTAAGCAAAGTCATTGTGATAAGCACAGCAGTAATAAAATGGTCACTAGATTTCCATGAGATGCTTGAAATGAGGGTTCAATCTACCCAGTAGATTTCATGCTCCCAACGATCCTTCAAAGCACTGGGAAATTGTCTCACAGAGTAGCTCCTGGAGCTACACAGAAATACCAGGCAATCATCAAATGAAGTAGAAAATTTCTCTCTGGCTTGTCCCCTGAATGCTGGTGACTGGAACACTCACTGTGCAATAAGTTAGAGCCCATTTAAATTATTCCCTGCCTGTAAAATAACTTGCCACATTTTCTCTCTCCCACCACAGTAGGCTAGGATGGAAAAAACATTGCAGTGCTTGGGAATCTAAAATGGGGAGTGAGTCCTTCAGTTGAAAGAACATACTAAAGCCCAGCTCATCAAGCCAGCCTTTTGCTAATGAGAGGTTGCCCATCATGTATCTGAACCAAATTAAATGGGCACAGAGGCTGAAGAGCACTGCTTTGATTACCTCAGAAGTATCAATCTCTGTCCATCTTGATATCCAAAAAGTCCAAGAACATATATATTCCATGACTTCTCAGTAACCCAAATATAAGCTATTTATATGCTACCCTATTCTCATGGAGCTGCTGGCATGTGTTTGATCCATCCAATCCAGGTGGATATATTTTTACCCAAGAATAAATAACTTCAGTGAAAATAATTGAAAACTTGTATAATATCTTCTGAGTGTATGCCTTCCAGCTGAACCATGTGCTGTTTGTAGACCTCAGGTGTCTATGCAGGAAAAGAAAAAAATCCATTTTTCATTTTTATAGAGTGGTTTTTCATGAGGTAATCTTCTGTTGAGCATAGGCTGAGTCTATCAGTATTGGCCCACACTGTGAAGACAATAAATTATTAGTGAAACAAGTACTCATGATTAGTCTGCAATAAATGTCATGCTTTTAGAGAAGAAGACAGAACAGTGACTACATCTAGTGCAGCAGGTCAGACCTATGCATGAGTTAATGAAAGATGGTGAAGCATGTCATGTCAGAATGGAGACTTCAAATAAATAATTTACTTACTTGTCCATTCTGTCTCATTAAATCTTGCTCCTTGTCTTTCCCTTGTGACAATTTTATTACTCCCACAATTTATTGTTTTTATCTGTCAGTCTTCACAACTGGCTTACCTTATTTTGACTGTTCAGATGAAGTAAATGCATTGTGGTATTTTTTAACTTGACAATCAACTGAGCCATGGGGTTACTGATGCAACCATCAGGTTTTTTAGTTCCTGCTTGCTGTAAACAAGGTAAATTAACAGAATTAACAGTAAGATAAAACTGGGTTTGTTTGGTTTTTTTTAATCAATTGAAGGTGGGAAGTAGGAGTTGGAAAATGAATGGGTGGGTGATAAGACCTGTGCTTTGTTCAGTTAGGGCCATTTTGGCATATTGAGCTCTTGGAGGTCTGCTGTGGGCACTGAACCTCAGCAGGAAACTTTCCACAGTTCACAGGATAGTGTAAAGGGATTCTATTTCCCTTTTCCTTCTCATACACACAGGTATCCACATCCACATGCATACACACTCCAGTTACAACCAGAAACTGGGAAAATGCTGTCTGAATTAATGAAAACAGTGTTCGCGTTTCTGAGACTTCATCATGGACTGATATGCTGAAACCTAATTCAGTCATTAATTTCTGGTTATCAGAAGTCAACTAAGACTTTTTATTTATGTAGTTTATTAATTTACGACAGAATGTGATGTGAATGCCATGTTAATTTTAAGGAATATTGTTTGGGTGTATTTCTTGTCTGTATCCATGACTACAGGAGAGAAAGAACTAGCTTTAAGGTAATTTTTATTGCATATTACACCAGGATCAAAACCTTTACTTTAAGCTCTAGTCTTCTCACTGTTAAAATGAAAAAAAAAAAATCATGAGCTTTGGACACCTCTACTTCTTTTTCCCACCCTCCCTACCACTTCCACCCCCTCCAGTGTTTCTGAAACCCCTGGGATCCATCCTGTAAGAATCAAACTTAAGTGTAATCAATATTGAAAAGGCTACAATGATACAAATGAATTTAACCATCCTTGTTTCCATTCTATTACACATCCTTCATCACTAACAGTTCTCTTCCTTACCAAAGAAAATAATCACTAAGAGGTAATAATTATCTAAATTTATGATAGATATTTTTAAAATCCAGGTCTGTTAATTATTTTGTGGATGAAAAATCAGTTTTATTTGTTTAATTGAGAAGATGATGGCAAGGGGACAGGCAAGAGCACCACGGAAAGGGATCTGCTTGCATGGCTATGAGTCAGTAATCATTTCAGATCAATTAAATGATCTGAATAAAAAATACCACTTAAGATTGCAGAAAGAAAAATAAAGGAAATAGGAATTGTGTTTGAATCCATCTTGTTTGGGATATAATTCCCTGAGGTGCAGAGTGACAGTTTTGCTCTGGAAGGTAGGGTCCTGACTGGACCCACCATTCATCCCAGCTATAGGCCGGTGATGACTATTTTGTACTGGTTCTTATGCCCATGGGACTTCTCCCTCTGCTAATTTAATCAGCCCATTGGAAAATCTACTTAATGACACAAATAGGCAGATTTCAGCTTGGTTAGTGAGCCAGTGAGGAAAGACTTAGGAGTGTCAGAGCTGGAACAAGGCAGAAGATGTGTTGCTGCTCTTCAGCATTTTGTCTTGGCAAAGGAAGGAAGGGAAGAGATTGGATACAGTGCAGATGGGAAAGGGACACACAATCCTACTGCACTGCCTAACTCCCACCAGTTCTGCTGTTCCTTAAAAAAGGGGTCTGACTCCTCCTGTGTAGGCACAGCAACACTGATGTTTCAGGAACAAAAATGTGTAGTTACATTCTTGGCCTTGGATAAGTAGGGGGAAGGGAAAAGCATCACACAGAATTTAGCAGACCATTTTCTGTTCTCTTCAAGCAAAAGATAACGTTTTTATGAGTGCTGAATATTTGATAGAGGAGATATTCTGATAGCAATTCTCTGGTGCACTTGCCTGAGAGCTGAAGCACAGGACACCAGTGAGAAGAGAAGGAAAGGTATATGTTATTTTGTTTTTTGGGTTTTTTTTTTAAGTAGAAAAATAGTATCAAGGAACAGAGGAAATAGATGCACAATCAGAAGAAAAGGATGGAGACAGTGCTAATTATTACACACAACACTAATGGCTAATTCAGGGAAAGCTGGATTATGGATGCAAAAGCCTAAATCCTAAATCACTGCTGAAAAAGACATTCAGACAAAGGATAAAGAAATAATTTTTTTTAAAAAGTGCATAGTCCTGTTTTCCTTTCTTCTGCATTCTTTGAACATGCCTTGGTTCTTGGCTTTAGTTACTAACACTACACTGCCTTTCATGAATTGTTCCATATTTCCAGGACTGGAACTCCACAGTTAACATCTTAGCTACATTTCTTCCAGTTGATTTTGTAGGGAAAATAACAGAATCACTAGGCCGTGACCTTTTAAATAAGCCTTACAGCAAAGTCTCAGCTAATTTGCTTTTTTTTTTTTTTCTTGTGAGGCAATAATTCCTTTGTAATTTCAGCAGAAAGCCCTCTGCATCTCTCCACTGCAGCAAGAAAAAGAGCATGGAAATGATCTGAACGAAAGGTATCACCTCAAATGTGCAGGATAAAAAACAAACAAACAAAAAAAACCCACAAAGATTAAAAAATGAGAAAGAGGAGGAGAAAAGTAGTAATTCTTCTTAAATCAATGTTGTTCAAGAGTCAGGCTCAGATCTGAGTCACTGTACCTTGGCCTCTGTATTGGGGAAACAAACAGGTTGTGTCTCAGCATGTAAGACCAGAGAGAAAAGAGCCAAAAATATTACAGGGGAAAAAGGAGACTTTTTCTAAATAATGGTTCCAAGAGACCTTTAAGTTCCAGGATGGATGATGTGGGTGTTTGCAGGTTCCTTTAACTTGACTTCCAAATACGTATGAAATCAAAACAAATGTCACATTAATTCTTGGGGGCATCTTTTCCTTCTATCCTGTGTGAGTGCTGGTGCCAGCTGGGTACCATGGGAGAAGAACAAACCCTAGGGATCCTCCTTCCCTAATGTTGGCTAGAGGTGGCATGGAGCCCATACAATCCCAACCTCCAGTGGCCTCAGGGAGCTCTGAGGAAGGAATTGCCTTCTCAGTGGATCACTTGCCCTGATGATGAAGGTTTTTTCACGGTAACTAATACATGTATTTCGGTGAGGCCTACTCTTCCCCCAGAAAATACCTGTCAGGTCTGTCATTATGAGACTCACACTGCCTCACACTATTCTGTGAACTGTGGTTCGTGTTTTACCTTTTTATTTCTTTTAAGGCAAGCATTTTCTAACAAAGTCAATGGCAAGTGTTAAAATGTTCGGTATGTGTAAAAGTATTCAGCTTCACAATGGTTAAACACAGAAAAGAGCAAGAGGTGACCTAGGCTATTTTTCTCTTAGTCTTGTATGCTTAGGCCATTAAAAATCCTCTTTATCTGAAATACAATAGAGTATGTTTTATTAAATCATCCATTTCAGGAAGGTCCTGTCTGATTGTGAAACTATTGAAGGATGAAGGCTCCAGACCTTCCACTTGTTAGTCACTAGCACTGTCATTTATTGTAGTACATAATTTATAAATTATGTTTGTTATGCAGGTTAAAAAGGTCATTAATATCCATCAATTTTTTTCTCTGTGTGTGTGTGCAGACACTTACAAAATAATGGCTATTTTTTTTGGTTAGAAATGATACAGACTGAAGTCTTTCAGTCTCTCACTAAACAGCCCTTTTTTCCCCAAGCCCTGAGCTGTTCTTATGGTTCTTACTCCATAGTCACTATTTATGGGGATCAAAGAGTGGTGTGCAGTGTTACATCATCTGTCTTACTGATGCCACAGAGTGAGGTGAAATTATTCCTCCATCCCTCTCATTAGTTGGTTTGTACACCCATCCATCTCTGGCCCTCTGTGCAGCCCTGTCCCACTGGGGGCTGGTGTTAGTTACTGCCTCCCCTCACAGCCCTCAATCCTTCCCAGAGTAATTGCTTCCCAGGACAGCATCCATCTCCGTTGGAAGCAACATTTTATAGACCTGTCATATCCTCTCAATTATTTCCAATTCACCTTTGTTACAGACAGCTTTTACTGGCTGTTAATCTTCTTCATCCAGATCACCAAAGGAAGAAAAAGATATCAGAGCCACAAAGCTCAACTAAAAATGTGGAGTGGGAATGGAGGTGGTTTTTTTTTTTTTTATTATTTCTTCATTTAAAAGCTTTCTGCATGATCTGTCAGTCAATTCATAAATCTTTTACCTGGCCTTTAATGCTATTTTAATCCACTTGGTACTGCTAAATGGAGCATCAGGTGACACTGAGATTGTGCTTTTTTGCCATGCTAGCTTCCACAGAATTGGAAATATTTCCAAACTTCCTCTATACAAGTGATACAATTCACAGGGACCTCACAACCAAGTGAAAGGAAAAGGGCTTAAACAAACAGAAAGGAAACATGAAGTGAGAAGAAGAGGAAGGACAGAAGATAGTGTAATTCTTCATGTTAACTTTGCCAAAAATTGCAAGATAAAAAATCTTCTCGAGTTCATGTCTGGAATTAATCAGATTATTCAAACATCAATGTTTTATAATATGATAATTATTGCTCTTTTATCTTTTGAACAATATTAAAGCTATTGCTCAAGTTTTCACAAATGTGTCTTAATATGTCCAAGAAATAAACAAGTTACCTTGGATAGTACATTTACACCTTTGGAGATAAAATGTTTTATACTGACTGATTGTAAATATAAAATCATACTTTTTTTTTCTTTTATGTTCCTTTGACATTCTCTGAGGTTTGAAATGAATTAGAAATTATAAATATTATTAGTAATAAAGAGTACAGAAAATATATATTATTTAAATTCCTGTCATTCTGCTATCCACATTAAAAAGGTTTTATTTCTATCTAGTTATAGTTCCAAAAAACACACAATTGTGAGAATAACTCTCTTCCTCAATTCCTCCTCACTCTGCCAGTGGTGTATTTTCTGTGCTTTTGATTTTCCTTAGCTTAGTTAGATACTACATAGACAAAAATCAATATAAATAAAATGCTAGGAACTACTGCTTTCTTTTTTTTTTTCCTTTTTGTTCTGTTACTTTGCATTCTTGAGTTCTGCTGTGGAGTGAAGATGGAATTTAAGTCTTGGCTATCATATTTTTATTTGAATTGTGGCTTAATAGATATTTAATTTGGTTATTTTAAAGGATTCCTAATTTTTTTTTTTTTTTTTTTTTTAGTTATTCAGTCCTACACTAGAGAGTCTCAGTAGCATCTCAAGAATTCTGCAGAGGGAAAATACATATTTCTTTGGATAAATCCCTATCAGAACTTGCTTTCAAATGATTTTGTCTCTGGAGTCATCACTTTGCACTGCAACCTCCAAATTACAATCACAATTCCTTGATACTTTAAATAGGAGCTTAATCAATGTTCAAAGTAAAAGAGATCTCTCTTTTCCTAGATTAACTTCAGTTTCTTTTTGGCTGTATACTGAATTTGCAAAATGGAAAATGGTTTGGTTTATTTATTTATTTTTTTACTTTGACACTTGCCCATTGTTTCAATTTAGCAACAATTTCAAATGAAATAAAAAGTTCTTTATGGTCTAATTAATATCTCTAATCACTAACCTTGGAAAAACTCAGAATCCCTAAACACCTGAAGGAAGTAAGCAGATTTAAAATTGTCATTGATTGGCAGTCCCTGAGAGTCAATTGCTCTGCCTTTGTGATAACTAAAGTCTATTTTAGCTTTCATCCACTTTATATGTTCTGCTACCTGGGAATTAAAAAAAAACTCTTCAAAAAATTAAGATAAAACTCAGCAAAAATTCCAACAAAGCATTTCCATTTCAAATTATGGACTTATTCTGCAAGAGTTTAGGGTACTGAAGACTCCTTGGTTTCTAAGGGAGTAAGAAAACAATCATTTTGATACATTTGAAATAAAGAATGTAGGAGAATTTCTCCATATGATTGAGAGATTCTGAAATAACTCACTGGCAGAACCCCTGTGCAAGTACGAGTCACCACAGGGATCAGCTGAATGCATAAATGGGCAGGAACTGGGGGAAAAGAAAGAATCCTATGCTCCTTCCTGAACAGCCATTGCAGCTGTGTGGGAGTTAAGGTTTTTGTGTTTTAGAGTCAAGCAGTGATTCTTGATCCATTTCAAACTCCAGCAGCTCTCATCACTTTTTAATTGATAAATTAAAATGGGAGCTGGGCTGGATAACAGGCCAACAATTGATAAAGACAGAAACATGTAACTCCAAAACAACAATGAATGAAAGGGTTTTTGGAGGTCACCTCTTCCAGTTCCCACCCAGGGCCAAGCTGGCTTTGAATTTAGAAGTAAATCTCAGGTCCTTTCAGGTTGCTCAGTCATACACAGTTAAGCACTGAATTTTTTCCAGGCTGGAGATTCCACGACCACCATGAGTGACCTGCCTAGGGAGAAAAAAAATTATTTAGCAAAAAGAGTCATGAAGGTCCAATTGGTCATAAAATGGAGACATAGGAGTTCCTTATCAGAAAACAGCTGCCACAGTTTTGTGACAAGCAGCGCAGAATCCACTAAAAATGGTCACAGCCCCTGGTTCCCAAGAGGACAACATTATGAGGAGTCACAGTTTTGTAGGGGTCGTGCTCCACTGACACTTTCTAAAACATGAGCTCAGTACCAGAGAGGATGCAAGGGGAGAAGCTCTGTCTTCCTCATCTAATAACCTGGAGACCAGTGTTTTAACCTCTGTCCTCCACAGAGGGACTATCCCAGAAAATTTTGTTGATGCAAAGGTTTGGGGGATCCTGGATAAAACCTTTCCTGCTTTTAGCATGTGGGAATGTATCTGGACCTCCCAAACTTTCCAAACACATCTCCATTTGCAGTAAAGAAAGCTGCTGTGGGGTAAGGAAAGGCTCCTACCTCTTGACCCCTCTGCTGCTCAGACAAGGATTCTGCCACACCTGACTGCCAGGCACAGATTCCCTGTCTTATCCCTCACTATCCTGGGTAGAGGATGGAAAAGAAATCACCAAGGGTGAGGTTCATCTCACCTTTCTTCAAAAACACTCAAAAAAGAGTGGACCAATTAGTTTTTTTCTATTTTATTCATGAGTTTGGTAGATAGAAATTCCAATGAGGGAGACACTTAATTTGCCTTTTTTATCCTGAACTAAAAAAAAAAAGAGCCTTGGTAATTAGATTAAACTGAATATGTGATTTTTAGATGAACATTTTCATAGAGGTTAAGGGTCAGAAACATGATGATATTTAAACTTTTTTAGGTAATTCTCTCACATTGATTTTACCAACCACCAGCTGCCTGAGTAATTTCTGGATCTAATTACCCTGCAAAGATCATAGGTGCAGTCTGTGGCTGGCCTGACTGAAGTAAATCTTTCAAGAAACATTACATCCTCTCTTGGATAATATCAATAATATTTCCATGTCCGCTTCATTACTGAGATATAATAATGGGAAAATTCATTTAGAGCTTGTACTTTATGGAAACATTTATAAATAATTTTTAAGGTATAAATGATAAATTTTAAAACTTTAAGTAGTGTAAATTGTTGTACTTTCTATTTTATTATTGATGGGGATGTTCCTATCCATCTTTCATTAATATTAAAACTATTATCAAATTACTCAAAGTTAATTGAGTAAAGAGCACAAGCTAATATGGGTTACATTAGTTACTAACTTAGACACATTTGAAATTAATTTTCCACACTTTTAACCAGGTTTGATCATGTTCTTTTAGATCCATTTTACCAAATTAAGGCACTAATAATGATATTGCATGTACTGTTTCCACACATCCTGACCCATTTTAAAATTTATTTTGAATATTAATTTAAACTCACATTTATTCTATTGACATGGAGAATAATTCACCTCAATTACCAAGTCATAACAAGCTTCAAATGCAATCTTCCCTATTGCTTCTCTCAGTTTTATTTTGGAAAAGCTGAGGAAAGTCCTGGAATGAATGTGAATACATGAATGCAGAAATTACAGAAATTCATTACTGAATTTACATCTTAAAAGAATAATTAATTTTTCTATAGACTAAATAGTATTTTGATACTTGCTTAAAATAGGCATTATTTCTTAAACATGGTAATATAAAATGTGATAAAAGGATACCAGTATTTAAACTCAGAAGGAAGGCACATGACATATTATGTCTATGCTAGTAAACTAGCAAAATTTAATTCATAACCATATTTAATAGTGATAAACTTGGCACTCTTTTGCCCTTTTCAATGTCATGGAAATGAAGTTTTGTAAAAACACAACCATCAAGCTTTGGTGATTTTTCTCTTCTAAGGCATCCAAGAACATTTTGTATTTGGAAACTGATTTTTCTGCGCTTTTGTACAAGGAAAAGAGTGTTTCATGATAGAAATGCATTTATTGATTATGCTGTAGTGGCAGATGAAGGGAACACTTTACTTGCTACTAAATGATGCCAATTTTTGAGACTTGAAGAAAACTGTGCCTGGAGATGCTCAGCTTCTTCCCATTCTTCTGACACAGGTCTCCCCAAATAAGACTGCATAAGACTTTTAATTTTTATCCTTTTATCCTTTTATTCCTTCTGAAACCAGCTTCCTGGGCCAGTTGGTCTTCAAATGGGAAGTAAAACCCTGCAGTGACACAGATCAGAGGAGGCCTCTGAGGAGGGATGAATAAGCTCTTGAAACAGGGAATAACATCTTGAGTGCTGCAGAAAAGCAAAAATACCCAAGGACTTCCAGGTATAAAATTTCTAGGGCCTGAAAGATACCAGCAAGTTGTAGAACTGATTTGGAAGTTTGCTGACTCAGATGTCAACTTAATTTTTGAACAGCTCAGGAAGAGCAACTTCAATTTAGATGAGCAGAGGAAAATCAAACCCATTTGTTTACTTTCAACTTGAAAATAAATCTCTCTGATTTCATTCTCTGTGAAATTCAAATTCTGCCTTTCACCACACTGATAAGATTGCCATGGGTGCATGTTTTATTAATAATAAAAGCTTCTTTAATTTATATGGCTTTATTTACTTTCTGAATTAATGGTATGGTGGATATCCAAAGAGCACATAGCTGAAATTATCATCTCCATTTCTGCTTAATGCTTACAGAACAACAGAACCTCAAAGACTGATGTCTCTGGTGCTGAGCTCATTGATGTACACAGGGAAGAAGAAAAGCAAAAGTCTGCACACCAAGACAAAACTCCTTTGCTTTGTGCTTTGATGTTCCCTGTGCTGAGGTAATAATGGCAAAATCAGATTCTGGGCTTGCACAGGAAGAGGCAAATAGGCAGAAGGTTGTATTTGTGATTTGGGAGTGTTCTGTTCTTCCTCCACACCTGTGGTGTTTCTGAGCTGTTGTCTCTTAAATACCCTCACTAATTGTTAATAAGAATAAATGCATATTGTCCAGTCAGAGCCTTCTCTGTGGGACACAGACGGAAATTATTTTCTTTTTAGCTGAGAGAATTTTAGTATCACAAGGTTTTTAAATGAGATGCATTTTATCTTATTTTGACATGAGATATTTTCTGACATGGTTAGCCAAATGGTTTAATTTACAGTGTCTCCAAAAACAAAAGCAAAACAAAAACCCAAAGCAAAACAAAAACTAACACAAACAAACAAAAAGTTTGTTTTGCTCAGGAATACAGTAGGGGAGTTAGAATAACGCAATATATGTTAGAAGTTCAGTAGCTGAAAACTGGATTTTCTGCCTATTTAATTACTGCTGAACTTTAATAAAATAGATATTAGACCTGAAAGGGATACTAATAAAGTATCTACTTTATTAGTACTCTACTAATAAAGGGCATATATCTTGTAAGATTATTTCAGCTGTTTCTGGTTCAGCTGCTTTAATCAATATGGGAAGACAGACCTCTTGGAAATCCTATCCATTTAATCCAACAAAGTTTCTATGACTTAATAATTAGGGTTTTGGGCTTTTTTTCTCCTTTAATTAATGGGAAAATAAAAGCTCTTTTAAAAAACCCAAACCTAGCCCCTAGCCATAAACTTATATATTAAAAAGCTAAAAGGTATCTCATAAAATCATCAAACTTTGCATAATAGATTATTCAGAATGGAACAGGGTTTGCCCCTTAGAAAAACCATGGAGATCTGCTTAGCTTTGATTAACATCTTTAAATACTATTAAGTTCAATTAACTAATTGGATTAAACTTGATTAAATACAGCTCCCTTTGGCTTCACTGTATTTTGAATCAGCTTCTGAGCAAGTTGCAAGACTAATCTAAATTACAGTAGCTCACTGCATGAAATCCTGGCTCTGCTGAAACCAGTGGTAAAACTCCCATGGACTACATTCAGGTCAGAATATTATTGAAATTGTCCCATCAAAGATGTGCTCAGCTCAAAGGCTTCTCTGCAGCAGTAACCTAAGTCCTGGTATCACCTGGGAGTTCAAACTGCCTGAACGAGTTTTAATTTTGTCCCTGCTGCTCAAACAACAAAGGAAGGACTAAGCAGGGCTGGAGGTGTGCAAAGAAAACCATAAGTCTAAAGATTTTTTGGGGTTTTTTGTCCTTGGTTCCAGATTTTCTGTGTACTGTTTGATTCCTCTAAATGCTTCCCTTGCAGTCCTGAGCTCTACAAAATGCAGGTGGTTTGTTAAAAGTTGTAACTGTAAAGCCAGCAGACCACCAGCACTTTAACCTTGTTATTTGCCTCTCATCTAACGTGTCAGCCTGGATTTTGCACCAGCCTTAGCATTTATCAGGAGATAACAGGATTCAAATACATAAATCTCTTTGGCCAAGTACAAGGCAACTTTGTTCAAAGCAGCCCATACTGTTCTTGTGTTGTTCTGGATTTTTGGCTGTCACAGTGTTGATAACATACCAAGGTATTGGTTATTGTTAAAGGTACTTGTACAACACTAAGGGTTTCTCAGCTGAGATTTGTCTGTGTCCAAAGCAGCAAAAAGTTCCATTTCACTTCTGTGGTTTCTGTTTCGGAGCCTTTTTGGGCTTTGGGTTTATGTTTGGTTTTTTGGCTTTGTTTAGGGTTTGATTGGTTTTTGGTGGGGTTTTTTGTTTGTTTGTTTTTGGTTTTTTTGTATTTTGGTGGTGGTGGTTCATGTTGTGTGGGGTTCTTCGCTTTTGAGCATTTCTTTGTTGCGGGAGTTTTTGTGACTTTGTTTCAAAATGGACCAAAATTTACATTCTTTTGATAATAATTAACATGACTGATTAAATGGGAAGTTGGTTTCTGAGAATTCCTCTCAGGAAACAAAAAAGTAGGTATCTGGAATATAAATAAATATCTGCACCTATGGAAAGTGAGTGAGGCAGCATTTTTTGAGAATGTTTCTGAATTTCATTTTAAAAAATCATTTGGAAATCATTTGGGTTCTTTTCCACTGTTCAGCAGCTGTCTTTTTGGCTGAATAAATTATTGCAGGTATTAATTGCACAGTATATTGCCAGTCTGACAGTGATCAGTAGTACACATTGAACAGCCTGTGCAATGAAATATCATTCTGCCAGTATTGGGAAGTATTTTGGAACACAGAGTGTTAATTTAGTTTAATTTTGTTTCTGATACTGTTTATCATCTGTGTGTTTTGTTATGCTGTGTTTTTCAAACTGAAGTTCTCTAATAACTTCTAATGCAAACATGACTCTTTTGCATCAGAAATCCTTGACTTTCTGTGATGCTCTTTTCCCCAGCCCCTTTTGGAAGTAATTTAACAAAGGGAAGAGGGGAGCAAGGATTTGCGTGTGAGAGGAAAAATTAGGGTGGAGAACTGAGATTTCGGGCAAGTGCCCTCACTAAACTGACACCTTCAGTCAGAGCTTAAAAACTCCCTAATCCACTTGTCTGCAGTGATTGTCCTGCTGGGAAGCCAAAGTCTGCAAGTGCATCCCTCAAGTCAGTGCTGTGACCCTCTCCCCTGGTCAGTGGGGAGCACTGAAAGGCAAAGACATCATTAGGGCGAACAAGGAGAGAGTATTTTGGGGAATAAAGGCTGTAACTGATGGTGTTACTGGGCTGAAATTCCCAACATTAAGAAATGGACAGCTGGGCATGCTAGATTGGAGTAATTTATAGAAATTTAATAATCAGGTCACTAGAACCCCAGAGTTATTAGTGTTGCTGCTCGTGGAAATTTTTAATACTGGAGAAGTACATATTGGTCTAAAAGCTGCATTGGGATAAGAGGTATTCAAAGAGCTGATATTTTTGGCTGTTAGCCAGAAAAATCTACAAATTGAAAAATGGATGTGTAACTATTCACAATGGAAAAAGTCTTTTTTTTTCAATCTAAATGATTTAATGTAAGCCTCTTATTTTAAAAATGTTTTTGTTACTCTTGCTTTCTTCTTGAACATCAAGCTGATGTAAATTTTCAGATAATTAAATAGCCTTTAATAGCACCAAAATCAAAACTCTTTAATTTTTCATTTTCTTGTCATTAGTTTAGTTCACCATAAAGCTAACAAGTTATTATTATTGACCATAAACCACATACTTGACAAATTTATTATTCAACACCCAAACTGTTAACTTCTAAATTGAATTCAACTGGCAAGCCCTTCTAGCATTACGAGGATTTATCTTTTTTTCATATGTTCTAATTTATACTGTGTTGAACAATTACACAACCTTAAACACAAGAAATAATAACCTTTTTCCCCTTGTTTGCCTGGTTTTCAGATGTTTCTGCAGAAGAGTGGTGAATGTCTCAAGTCCTCATTGCCAGATGTCTGATCTTCATTCTAAATTTCTTTAGAAATCAGTATTGCTTAAAGTCTGCTACAGATGGAACTGATTAGACCAATAAACGGGACCTGATGTGCTGGGGAAATTAATTTTACCCTCAGAAGTTGATTGGAACCTTCAACAGGCACTGCTGGCTCCTGCACAAAAGAAATGGCATTTTCCAGTTTGTTACTGGGCAAGCCAACCCATTCTGTGATGCTTCCTCATTTGAAACATTTTTCCAAAGTTGTGTCCGTTGAAGGAAAGAGTTCAGATTCTTGATTGATTCTGCAGATATCTGTGCCACAGATTTTCTCAGCTGCAGGAGTGCTGCCTTTGTTGTGCTAAATGTTTGCTTTGGTGATTAAATCTAGATCTGGTCTACCTGAGAAGCAAAACTGCCTGGTGTAGTTTATTCAACTTTTCCCCCTTCCAGCCAAATAATTAGTTTGCAAATTTGTTTTACAAGCACAATATCATGTAAATTGAATCATTTTCACCGGGACTTGATTTATTTCCTCATGATAGATTGAGGGGGGAAGCCAGCCAACATGTAGTGCAAATCTGACCTCCCAGTGACTTCCCTTTCACTACTAACAAAAGATTTGATCTTATCTTCTCAACCCCAGTTTAATGGCTTCTATTTGTGACTAAATGTTAATCTTAGGTTAAGCTCCTTGGGGAGCTTGATCTTGCAGTGGAAAGCTTCTGAAGATGATCTTATTTAAGTGGAACCACAAAAAGCTTGTAGTAATTACCAGGAAATGCTTCACAATTGCTACACCAGGCTCTACACGGTGTTAACCCTCAGCTGAGAGTGGAAAATTGTGGCTGTGGAAATCAGGGGTTATTGGAGAAAAAAACCCACCTGTGATACCGAGTAGACTTTCAGGGTGAGGGAAGGGTTCCTGAGCATCTTAAGAATATCCCAAAGAGGTATTCACCCCTTCCTAAAAATTTTGCAAAACAATCAAATATTTGAATTCCTTTCCTCTACTCATCTCTGTTGAGCACTTTAATAATTTAAAAAAGAATCTCAGTGGAACTGTTGAATTAAACTCTTGGGAATTAGAAGTTGAGTTCTTGGATTTTTTTCTCTTGTAGTTATGAAATGTGATTTGTGCGTAGTAGGTTCTGGAAATTTGTTTTCTAAAATTAAATAAAATTATTATATTACTACAACCCACTCTTTGCTTAAGCTGAGACTAGTAAGTTCCAGCAGCCTTATACCCTTCCAAACATGCCCTCAAAAAGACAAGACTCTTCAATTTAAAAATCAATAGCGTAAGTGCTGCCCAGAAACAAACATGTAAAAGCTATCCTCTCTGACAAGTGTTTGGATTTTAGACTGATGAATTGCATTTCAGCAAGAATGGAAAAAAAAATAAATCAAATGCTTCTCTTCTCCTACCCAGTAACATAACAATAAAAGATTTTCATGTCTCACTTATTTTGTCTTTTCTGGCTAGAATGTCAGAATTGCACACCAGAGTAAAGAAGTTATTTCAGACTATTTGTTTTCCTGTTGAAGTGTATATATACAAACCTCAGTGATTTTTGGAAAGCAGTTTTGAATTACAGGGGGGTTTAAGGAACTTATTCTATTGTGCTTCTTCTTCTCATTAACACAGAAAAACACTTAGTATATCTGATAAATTAGAAGCAGGGGAAATTCTGCTGGGATATCAAAGTACCAATGATGTTGGCCAGCTACAGAGACCATTGCAGGTGCTGTTGTAGGTATTCCCTCTGAAGGTCAGCAGGTGAGTTTTAAGCATTAATCCTCTCCCAATGTGTACCTGGCAGCAAGGGCAGTGATTAAAGGTCATTCAATATCTGCCTTCAAAAGTGAATTGGAGATTCACTTCTGTCTCAGGGAATCCAAATAACCCCAGCCCTGAGCACAACACAGCAGAAACAACAGACCTAAGCGGGTCTCCTTTGCAACGAGCTGGGCAAATGCTCTCTTGGCATTATTTATTTGACTCCACTTAAATCCAGACTGCTGCCTGACACACCACATGCCACCGCCCCGCATGTGCCCAGCTAGCTGGATCTTTGTGGGCCACGACACTTCTCCACTAGAGGTGACACCACAGGGCTATTCGGCTTCCTTTGGGGTGGCACCGGCTCGCTAGTGGTATCAGCTCGAGCGTCCTTAAAAGGAGAAGCAGTGATTTCAGCTCTGCTGTCCTGGAAAGGACAGGCAGTGGCAGCTCTTATAAGGAGGTGCTCCCAAGGAGAGGCAGGAGTCAGGCTTCTTGTCAGAGAGGTATCCATTCCACGCAGCTCCAGGGCAAAAAACCCTTAACAAGCCCCAGCGCTCTCTTTTATACTGTAGCTAAGGGGTGGGGATTCCAGATAGACCAATGGGTGACAGGATTGAAACAGTAGCCAATCAGGGAGAGGATCAAAAAGTAACCAATGAGGGAGACACTACAAACAAACAAGTAACTGGGGAACCAATAGCAACTGGGGACCTGGAATACATTAACTGGGGGTTATGGAACTTCTCATTGGCAAAACTTCTGGAAAAGTCCTTGGGGAGCCATTTTGTTTGCCTAATGACCATTATAGATCATAAGATAAAATATATAAAACTATACAAAACATTAAACTAAACATCATCTGCCCTCCAGGGGAGTGCAGTCTCCCTTGTGGTAGCTTTCTGGGCTACCACATCCACAGGCAGGCTTCCCCAGCCATTGCTGATACCATGTGAATAGTAATGATGATCCTAAGTGAAAACTCTACTAGTGAACTATGCAATGCCTTTCTGTAGGTATGTGGTGTACATCAGAGCACTGCAGAACAAGCAGGAAGATCTGTGTGCATGAATTTATCTTGTTTACCTTCACACGTTAACGCTACTTATCAAGCTACTGCAGAGGCCAAAGAAACAGCAAATAAAGAAGTTGTATAATCCTGTGTACATTTTAGAAAGGGGGAAAAACCCACCACCAATAAAAAAACAAACCCACAAAAATTGCCAACAAGGACTGACCTTGAGCTAAAAGTTCCCACAGCATATATCCAAGCTTAATTTAACTCAAATATATGTTTTTAACTGAGACACCTTAGCCTTCTTCAACCCAGTCAATCCATAAAGAAAAATTTACTCAAGATCTTCTGAGGGAAACACGGAGTTCAGAGCCTGAACTTTCTTTATCACCCTTAATGACAAGAGTGAACAAAGGTGAGGAGTCCTTTTCATGAACAGTTTATGAGAGACATCTCAAGAAAACATTTATTTCAGTCTTACACCCCAGTGTCACCAGTGCAGTGTATGGGCAGCTGCACAAGTAAGGTGGAGAGAAACTTGCTCTGAATAAGGTGTGGTTCCTGCTGGAAACTTAATGTAAAACCACAACCCCTTCCCAACCTTTCTGTCCCTGGAGCTTAGGCCCATTATTTCTACAGAGAAAGTTATGCTGACTGACCTTCCAAGAACCTGTAACAAACTCTGAAAATCCTAAAGTAAATAGCACCTATTAGACTGTAATTACAGCTTTTTAATATGACTATGATTTTTGTTCAGATTTTTACTATTACCTATGTAGTATTTATCTTCATCTAAAACCATGCATACTGTTATTTTGATCAAACACAGCTTTTACTTTAACCAAAAATTCAGACACTAATTTTGTCACGTCGTGAAGAGCCTCTTCTCTGTGTGGGAGGTCATCTGGATTGTCCCCTTTGGAACCAAGTGGAAGAAGGAATGGTTCAGGACTTCTCAGCTTGTAGTCAACAGAACTCTGTGTGACTGATAAACTGGTATGCATCACTGAATTATAGTTTCACCCCTAAGACTTATGGTCCTGGGAAGATTTAAGAAATTAAGAATTCTAGGGGTTTTTTTGTTTGTGGTGGGAAGTTTGTTTGTTTTTTTCCTTTTCTTTTTTTCTCTAGACATGAATAATATCAGGGGTTATGGAAGAGAGGAGGTGAATATTCCTGGCAGGTGGTGGGTTTTTTTTGCTTTTTTTTTTTTTTTAAAGCACTTACTTCCTGAAAGTAATTTTATTACTGAAGAACCAGGAAATAATTTTGTATTACTCACCTGAAACATGGTTTCTTTAGCTTGGTGTCTGCAATGTGAGAGTCTCCTTCCATCAATTTCAAAACATTTCAGGCTTCAATGTTTGAGAGTATCACCATAGTCTGTGCTGAGATATTTAGCTGAGATGGCACTTAAAACCACATATAGACACTGTGCACAAGTGTCAGAGCTTCATTCAAACAAAACTATAGCACTGCAGTTAAGAAAATGCTGAAGTACAGAAAGTGGGGTCTTGAGAGAAACCCTGAACTCTTGCCTGACTAGAAGATTATACAATAGGAAAAGACCTTTGGATATTTACTTCAGAAAATGTCTGTTTCAAAGTCTAAGTGTATGACTACTGTTGTTATATTTTTTTTAACATAGTTTGCTATGAAGAACTCTCCCAGCTATCAAATCTCACTTATTAAAATTTTAGCAATTTGTTATGGGCTACATTCCAAAGGAATTAGGCATCATTTGATTTAAATCCATGTTGGGAGATTAATATTTGAGGCTGAGAATTCTTTGTTTAATTTGCAAACAAATGTACAGTTTTAGTTTAAGATTGGAAATGTCATGATCTCATGGCTGTCTAATAAGATCAGGAGTTGATTAAACTTGCATGATCTTTGAGAAATTAGAAAACTGATCACAGTCCAACATCAGAAAAAAAGATATTTTCCCAATTGGGAATTCAGGCATTTGATTTCTAGGAACCTTTAATATTAAAATTTCATTGTATAGACATATACTATTTTCCATTTCAATCTGAACATTTGTCTAGCTAATGACTTAAATGATATCCTAATTAGAGTTGAATAATCCACTGAGGTGTCAGCAGACTTGAATTTATGACTTCTTTTCTAATCAATACTCTTTACATTTTGTTCTTTTATAAGACTTGTTTCCCTTATGTTATCCTGCCTTTAAAGGAAAGCAAAAAACCTATGAGAAAATGCTGTTTTCAAAACTTACTTTTTTTCTGATTTGGGGTTCATTCACAGGTGACATGGAAATTTCAAAAATGCTCCTCAAGTTGATCTCTGCAATACCAAGGTAGTGTGTACAATTTTTCTGATTGCCCAAAATGCACTTCCAGCACTTATATCCTAAATTATTACAAAATCTAGGTTGGAAAGTCTCCCATTGCTACAAATATTCGACTTATTATACAACAATTTGAGGAAAAGGAGATTTAATGAAGAAGGGAACTATGGCTCTCTAAATCTTTCTATCAGGTTGAAGGGTCTCTGAGAATCTTCCCTTCCCTCTTCCTCTCCATCCTCTGTCCCTTGATTCCAGAGTGTCTGGCAAAGCTTGCTATTGTAGCCTGTGTTGCTCATGTGCAAGCAGCTGATGAATTAGGATACAAGAAGGCAGGGGGACGAAAATTGTGCAAAACAAGTATTAATAATGCTGAGGAGCTTGTCACACATCCCTGGGGTGACACAGCCACATGAGCCTGGCCTTTGGACCTGCCTCTTCTCCCAGCAATCCGAAAGAAGAGGGAAGCCACAACAGCACCTCTGCTTTGTTGTGCTCCTTCTCTTCAGCACCTCTCTGTGCTTCAAGGGCTGTTCATATCCTGACCCTTAAATTGTCACACACCTTGACAGCATTTCTTTGGTGGTAATGCACCATTGGTGACTACTCAACACATTTTTAGAGATACTTTCATTAATAAGATGGTTTGCAGTGAATATTCATGAAGAAAAGAAGACAGAATATAAAGTTAGGGGATAATTTGCCTGAAAACACAGGGAAAATAAAGTCTAAACAGTTTCACTTTTTATATTAGCTTTCAGCAAAATCCTTGCCAAGAGAAACAAATAAGGTTACCTATCACACCACAAAGGTGTTTCACACTACTTCAGAAATTATCAGAGGTGATTTTATTTAAAAGCTGAATTTAACTGTCTGCCCTCCATCAGTGGGTGAGTAACCATAAGAAAAAAAAAAAAAACAAAACCCAACACATTAATTAGTTACAAGCTTGCTACCAGACAGTTACTATCATTTATGAATTTGTATTGAAGTCAAGGATTTCTCAACAACCAGGCTTTACTGTGAGTTAGGATGAGAGTCCAGTTTCCAGTCTTTCCTTCAGGAAGACCACATGGTTTGCATTAGAAACTACCATTGCACAGACTACAACTTTATTATACAAGATAATTAACTTTTCTAGACAAAATTATCATTATGTAATAAACTTAGATAAGTCAACATAACAAGCATGTCTTTTTGCAAGTGTACAGGTGCATTTAAAATTCCTGCATCCATGGTGCTCACTGCACTTGGCAGCACAGCAATTCCTGTGCAAACACTATTTTTGGTTCTGAATTTTGTTTCTCTCTGCTCAAGCACATTCTCAAATTATGCTGATTTCACTGGTCGAATTCTGCTCTTTTCTGCAGAGTTTCTAAATTGGAGCCATCAAAACAGGGGAAAGCAGTTGTCCTATTGTAGTCCCACTTTTCAGCTGAGAATTAAATAGACCTACTCTTATTCACCTAAGTAAGTAGCATGGACTTCCAAAAGACTATTGTAACATTTTGTCATATCCATAATACAGAAATAATTTCATCTGATATTGTAATCTGTAGAATGGAAAACTGAAGCTCTCTAATAGCACACAGAAACGTTACACAACAGTTTCTGTACAGGAAATGAAAAGCAAAGGCTTATCCAGATAAAACTGCAGGGAAAATAGAGATAGGCAGGACAAAATTGTGATTGAAGTTGGCAAGGACAAGGAGGATCAGCCTACCCTTGTGAAGAGTGCCATGGGATCTTTAATGATCAGTCACAAAGGGGCCTGAGTGGGCTGTATCACCCAGCTGCTGTGCAGATAGGCTCATTAATGCAAGATTGGAGCAATCAAATATGCTTCTCTTTAATTTTACCAGCATATATACTCTCCTACCATGAATTCCTGTTCCCACAAATCAAAAGTTTTACTGGGAGGGTTGTGTTGGGGGAGAAATATTCTTTTACTTGTCTTTCATACATTAAATTTTGTGAATGTTAATTCTGTGCCTCTGGCAGCAGTGCAGGAGGAAGGACACTATTTTTTTTTTGGAGTTTATCACTCAATAGTGACTGTTTTCCCATAGAGCCAAAAAAAAAATCAATCTTTGCTCAAAATGCCCCTGAAGACAGGAGAATGCATTGTGTGCCTTGCTGGTTAATATGTCTATCTGGTGAAAAATAAAAAAATCAATACATTTTTCTTAAAAAAAGGGTTACTGCAAGAGGAGAAAGTAGTTTATCTCTTTCTGATTGATGAAACTGCATCAAAGTCAGTTATCCACCATTAAGTTCCATATTTATCCTCATCACCCTTCAGACTTCTGGAGATCAGTGTTCAGCCAGTACTTCCATTATATTATTAATCCAGAGCTGAAAGCATTTGGAAAACTCAGAGAACTGGAAAGTTTTTTTAAAATAAATGTTTGAAAGTGAAGCATAGGAGAGTTAAATAAATATAAAAAATTAAACAAAAAAAGAGAAAGGGTTCTACAGGCCAGAAAAGAGGTCAGAACCATGACAGACTGAGCTTATTCTCTTTCTCAGGAGATTATATATTCATGGTTTTTCCTGACAGCCTGCAGTCCCAGGGTTGCTGTTCTTTTGAATCTCAAACTCACCGTGGTTCCAGAGAGATTTGGTGTCCTCCATTCCTTTTTCACTGGAGAAAACTATTTGGAATTTTAAAACTGAAAGTTTAAAAAATTGCTAATACTACCAGAGCGCCACAGTTTTAGCTTTAGGCTTCCTGCTCAAATATGCTATCAGACTTGGAATAAAGTATTTATTGTGGAACATATAAATATAGAAGAGTTGACAAATGTTGGTGAGCCACTGGAACAGGCTCAGAGATATTGTGGACGGCCCATCCCTGGAAGTGTTCAAGGACAGGTTGGATGGATGGGGCATTGGCCAACATGATCTAATGAAAGGGGGTTGCAACAAGATGATCTTTGAGGTCTATTCCAAGAAAAAACATTCCATGATTCTTGAAATGTATGACAGATAGCTGTATTCCCTTTTCATGGAAACAGAAGGGACTCATTTCCTCTGGTTTGGCATGAATTTCCAGTAAGGTAAGGGAATTACTGCCCATCCTTACTGACCACTATCAGTAATCATAGAATCACTATGGCGCTGTTGTGTCACACAGTGCAGCCCCATCTCCTCTAAAAGCTTGCAAGGAGGAAAAGGTTGAACTAGGTCCAGGTTCATCTTTTAAGTGTTGCTGTTATCTACAATCAGCCAATTTGCCAAGGAAACATAAGCACAGAACATGGTGTCTGAGAACTGGGTTTATACAATTTCAGGCATTACGTTATTCCCTTTACAGTTTTCCATGGTGAAGTTTCTACCCAGCCATGATGTTATCAAAGATGTCAGGAATGTCACTGAAGAGACTGAAGGGCAGAGCTCTGCAGAGGAGTTTCTTTCCTCCCAACTCTGGTGTTCTGCAAGCTTTGTGGTCTGAGTCTCAACACCAAATATCTTTTACCATGAAACAGAAATAAAAGAGAGGAGGCTAAACAGGGAGATACACTTTGTTTGGCAAAGGGTAATGGACCATTTGCCTGTCAGCTGGGAAATACTGCTGAGTTTTTAAAAGTTGATCCAAGCCAATTAAAGTCAATAAAATCTTCCCTAAACATTTTCACATGCTTTGCATCAGTCCTCCCTAAGTTATGCATTTTTGCACAGGCAAAACTTACATTCAATCAGAGCTAGACAAAATCCACCTGCCTCCATCTCTATGAAGAAAAATCTGTGACTGGAAAATTTCCTGGAACTGTCAACTTTCTTCCCTCCTTGGCGTTTCTTTGAGAGTTCAAAAGCATTCCCCTTTACCCTGAAGATTTTGCCCAAATCCCTTTTTTTTTTTTTTTTTGCTTCTGACATCATCTACCCAGAAAATACATAGTCAAAGTAATACTAATATTATTTTATAAACCACTCCACACTGGCTTGGATTGCTAATCCCCAGTTTAATGACTCTTGGTATCTCAGACCTGCAGATCAACCTTTGAGCAAACTGAAGGCTTTTTGGAGAGAGTGTAAATTGCCCAAATATAGGTGCAGAAAATTGTTAAAGACCTAATCCTTTTTTTTTTTTAATCTGCTATGCAGCAATGGGTCAGAAAGTATATCTTTTCTCCTTAGTCTGTGGCTTTAAATTCTTTCTTTTTCCTGCTGGCATCCAGCCTAATCCTTCTACTTCTTCAGTCAGATGCAGAAAATGCAGTAATTCACTGTTTTCTTCCTTCATGCTGAGTGGCTTTGGTATTGTTGAGTGAAATTACATTGTAGAGTAATGTGGGATAGAGCATTACACCGGAAAGTGCTTTTTAAAAATGAGTTTTTGTACAGTAAAAAGCAGTGCTACGTGGCAAATAGCTCGTGGTAATGATAATGATGGGAATCATAAGCATAAAGGAGGAGGAGAGAAGAACAAGGTAAGCAAAAATTAGCTCACAGAGTTGAAAGCCTGCCTGGTCTAGCATGAACAACACAACTTTAAATTTACAACAGAAATTGCCGTTACAAAGATTGCTTTTTAATTAGCAAGAGTCACATAAATTGTCATGATGTATCTGTTTATCTCTCAATAAAAACAGGTAAAACATAAATTCATCTTTCTCAACTGATTATTTTTGATTGCACAAATAAGCCACCTCATAATTAACTGCAGTTATGTTAATAAATAGCTATTAGACTACAGTGAAGCTATTTGTTAGCCACAGCAGATATATTATTTAGGGGTTGTAATAACCCATTCTCATCATTATCACTCTGAATAGACATAGATCTGCAGAGATCCATGCAGCTTCCACAAAACCCTAAAGCCTGTAAATGCTAGAGTTTACAAGCAGCAGCCTGAGATGTTGTAGACCCACAACCAACCTCTCTGTCCAGTCAACTGAAAGTTACTTTTGTGATTTAGAAAGGATAACTTCTCACTAAAACTCTCCAACAGAAGAGAAAGGTAAAATTATTAAAGAACCATTTTCAGAGGGACTGAAACTCTTACAGCAAGACCTAGGTTCTTGAAAAATGGGGTTCCAAGAAGGGGTGTGGGGATGTGGTTCTCTGCTGCTGTTTAATTTGCATTTATCAAATGCTGTCCTTCCAGGAATTTCCTTCACCTCTCCTTGTATTCAACAGAGTAACAGTCTGAGATGGGATTCCTTCACTCATCCCCCTCAAATTATGTGACAAAATGAATAATGAGAGATGCAGAAGCAGATTCTTTTATCCATACTGTAAATGAAGCAGTGGATTTCAGTCCTTGCTTTACTTATTGGTTCAGTCTGTTTTCCTTTTTTCCTACCCCATATATTTTGAACATGGTTAAAAATAAATCACACTTTGCTGAAAGAGTCAGGAAGAGGTGATTTGGGAGATGGTGACTCATGCTCAGAAGAACCAGCAGACAAAGCTTTTGCCAGTGATAGACAATGATTCCAACACCTTCTCCACAACACAGCCAGAAAATTAGTGTGGGGAATCTAGCACGCCACAGCTTAAGACAGGATAGGTGTGAGACAGAACCCATTTCATCTAAAAGTGGGATGAGGGGACATGTTCAACAGGAGGGAGGAAAGGTCAAGCAATCTGAGATGGATATCTTGGCTGAAGGATGCAATGTGTAGGGAGTAGATGACAGAGGAGTAGGGTGTGGTGAGAAGAAGTAAGAAATGATCTTCATGCAGTAAAATAAATGCATGCAAAAATCAGAAGCCATCTTGTATTTGGGGCCATTCTATATTTAGGGATCGCTGTACTTAATAGAAAATTCAATTTGAGGTATAAATTCTCATTCATCCTTTTGAAATCTTCCTCTCTGTAGATATTGAATTCCACTCACAATAACTGCCAGGCTTCTGCTCCTGCACAGGGAATTTTTATGAGAGCTTCAGCTGTCAGCTGATATATTTGGGGATAAGATAAGGTCGGAGTAGGAAGAGGAAAGGTGGATTTCATAAACTGAGTAAGAAATGCAAACAAAGATTTAGGAACAACAAAATTACTTCAGAAGTTACTGCAAGCCCATTTAGTAATGTGTATACATGCAAAGTAAATACTACATTATATTAGAGTGAGAAAGTTCAGCATGCCATTTGCAGTAGCAAGTATTTCCAGAGATGATCAAAGGAATAAAACAATTCATGTAAATTCTGAAGGATTTGGTGAATTTCTCAGAGCTGTAGTCTCACCAGTGAAATTCCCTTAGCCTAAAAGGAAGAGTTTAGAGGAGGAAATAGCATTTCCTGTACAGATATTGCCAGAGCTATTGCATTGTTGACTCTTGCATGCTCCTTTCCCATGTTCCCATTTCCTTGCTTCCTCCCTTCCTCCCCTTATCTACATATTTTGCTTATGCTATGATTAGGATATGAGTTTAATAAAATATGTGCTTACATAATCTCCAGTACATCAGGACCCTTCTCTAAATAAGGTCTCCAACCTTCATTCCTAGCAATTCCATGTGACAAAAGCCCTGCAGGTGTTTTGCTGTGAAGGTGGCAGGGGAGGAGGAAGGGGAGTGGGAGGTGTGTGTGTCACAGATGACAGCAAAGCCCCTTGCTGCAAATGCTTCTCTGCCAGGATCAAGGCTCTACCTGCACAGCCTCCTGTGACTGTTCAGCAGCTGATGGATGCACAGTGGGCCTCCTCCAAGCACCTTCTAATTGATCTGGAGCAAATGTGCACAAAGATATCCCGCTGCTTAATGAACTGAAGCCCTGCTGGTTAGTACAAGTATCACTATGCTAACCTTCCTCCTTGGCTGATTTTAATCTTCTGGCTCCATCACACAGTTAATTGTTTCTCATTTATCCATATTAGAGGAAGATCATATGAAATCCATGCAAATTAGGCTGTGAGAGCCTCATTTACTACGTTTACAGAAAACTTGCAGAGAGATTTTTTTTTTGTCAACAGAACAGGTTCTTAGCCAGTGGCCTGGTGCTGATAAAGGTCTCATTGGTGTGGTGTGGTGGATACAGCATGAGGCCAAGTGCTGGGTGCTGCCCTGGGGTCACAGCAACCCCAGGCACTGCTGCAGGCTGGGGCAGAGTGCCTGGAAAACTGCACCTCAGGGTGCTGGTGACAGTTAAACAGGAGCCAGCTGTGCCCAGGTGGCCAAGAGGGCCAATGGCACCTGGCCTGGATCAGCACTGGTGTGGCAGCAGGACCAGGGCAGGGATTGTCCCCTGTGCTGGGCACTGCTGAGGTCACACCTCAATCCTGTGTTCAGTTTTGGGCTCCTCACCAAAGAAAAACTTTGAGGGGCTGGAGCTTGTCCAGAGAAGGGAAGAGAGCTGAGGAAGGGTCTGGAGCACAGGTCTGTGGAGAAGTGGCTGAGGGAACTGGGGGTGTTCATCCTGGAGAAAAGGAGTCTCAGAGGAGACCTGCAAGGAGTTTGGTGGAGTTGGTACCTTGTACTGGCTAACAAATGGCAGGACAAGAGGAGAAGAGCCTTGAGGGGAGAGAAAACTTTTCTACAATTACTTTACAACTATATCTTCCTAATTTTAACAATAAATCCATGTCTTTGTTACCTTCTCTTGCTAAAATCAAACAGAATCCTTTAACAAAAAAATGCTAAGGCTGCTCTCACAGCACAAGGAGACACTCCTCCCATTGCCACTTCTTCTAAACTCAGTTCTATTATTCCTAAAATCACTTTAATTAACAAACCTGAAAAAGTAAAGGGGAAAATTAAGGAAGAACAGAAAGTTAAAAGTTCTTTAGTAAGAACCCAAAAGTGGTAGCTGAAAGTTAAAAAATGAGTGCTGCTCTGCTGCAGGTGTGCTGCTGGCAGCAGGAAAATGTCCCTGTGATATTTGAGGATATTGACTGCAGGAGTAGCTTGCATTTACCCACTCCTTCCTCTCCTGAATGCAACTGTCTTGAAAAGCAGTGTTTTTCACAGACTGAATCTGTTATCCTCGCCAGGAAAACCCCTTGGACTACAAAAAGGACATTGTTCTCTGTGGGAGGTTTTCTTTCTGAACCTCCTTCCACCTATGAACTTCTGCTCCTGTGTAGTACCTGCAATTGAAAATAAAACCCCAAACCTAGACAGAGTATTTGGAGTAAATATCTTTAATTTTAAAGCATGATACCAGGCAATTTGGTTGAAATTTACTGGTGCAAACAAGGTCAAAATTCAATTTCCCTCTGTTTTTGGGCTTTGGGGGGTAGGTACCTTGGATTCAGTTTGGTTATGTTATTTTGGCTGGGGGCTTCTTGTTTGATTCATTTGGTTTTGTTTTCTTGAATACATTTGTTGCTCTGCTTCACTTTGCCTTGCAATTTTCCTACTCTGAGTTGCCTTGTAATTTTCTTACTCTGAGTTTGTGCACCCTCCCAGCGAAGCATTAGTCCTGGGGTCTGAAATAATTTATTTTTTCCCACTTTTACTATAAACAGATTAAACATTTATACACAGATAGAGAGGAATTGATCCCCTTGATCTTAGATCTTCCTCTTTTCTTTTAATGAGACGAACTTTGTGTGCTATGGAGCCATTTCATTTTTGCAAAAGGAGGTGTAATGAAGTATTACATAAAGGATTAACATTTTACACTTGCTTTAAAAAGCATGGTGATAAATAATCAGCAGCTCTTTGCCTTTTAGTGTGTGGAATCATGCAGTGCCTATTTCATGGCTGTCTAAAAGTGCCCACTTGATTTCTGTTTTTCAGGACTGACTAGTTCTGCATAATTTCTCCATTTAGGAAGTCAAGCTATGAATCCCTCTCAAAGAAGCCCTGTGCTGTCTATTAAATAGTAATATATAGTTATTTCTTGCTCCTGTGATCGTGGTGTCTCTGAACACTGACTGGGAACTGAAAACTTGGAGGAGGAATTCATCTTGCTGTATGGATACCATGGGATGTCAGCACCCCCTCCACAGTGAGAATCCCTCTGTGGAATGGTTTGGTCCAGAGGGCTGTGGCAGTTCTCTCAGTTCCCATCCCCAGGGTTCTTCCTAAAGGGCAATTCACTGTAGTTTCCAGGAGTTTCCAGCTCCCACATGTTCAGATGTGCCTTGCCAGTGTGCCTGGTGTGCTTCAGCCACAGCCAGAGGTTGGTAATGTTAATGCTTTGATAAAAAGGATCAGGGCAGTGGGACAGGAATCCCAGTCTGAATCCTGTGTTTGTCCTGAGAGAGTGGCACACACTGTGATTCCTCACCCATGGTGCTCTCATCTTCTTGCCCTGTAAGACACCTCTGTAGGAAAGCACAAATTTGGGTACACTGGACAAGAACACCTTTTCTTTTTGGGTGAATGGCTTGACTTCTCAGGAATGTTTTGTCTTGTAATGCAAAGGTATCCTTCTAGGCTAGGAATGTACTGCCTCTGCCATCATCCTGGCTCGAAAAAGTAAATCCACTTTAAAAATAAATTGATCTTGGTTGATCTTAGGGCTCTCCAGAAAAATCTGGAAATCTAAGGTGTTGATTGTAGGTGNGGGGGGCGGGGATGGCTCATCTGTAACCCCACTGGAGTAAAAGCATGAGGATGAAGGAACTGCAGATAGGAGTTGCCATGGACTGACCACCACCTTCAAGTCAAGTCTGTTGCAATCAGAAGCTTTCCAATCTTGTTTTTCTCCTCCCTGTCCTTTGGGGAGGGGGAGCAAGGAAGCAGCTGGGTGGTTTGGCAGCCAGATACAGTGAACTCACCAGAAGATAGGTGTCTTGGGAACACCTTTATGCACCTTAGTTGCATGATAATGCAACTGTTTTTTGCTATTCTATTAATGTGCTTCAGAAGTATTAAATCGTCCAAATAACATGAGAATTCTTTGCATGTGGTCCTGGTTGTTTGAGGGGAAAAGGAGGGTTTCAGTGTGAAATGTAGTTGAGATAATTACTACATGTGTGAAAATGCTAATACAGAAGTTCTTCCAAATCCAATGAATCACTCTGTAAACTGTTCCTTTTCATGTTATTTTTGCTGAGGAAATGTTGCCTGTCTATATCGTATATCTCTGTGTTCTTCTTTCAGTCAATATAAATTTTGTAGTGATGCAGAAAGAAAGGAGTTGATGCACCTCCCAAGATTGGAAAAATCCTGACATTGTCATTGTATAAATTCATGCTATAGGACAAAACTGTTCTAGTTATAGTAGGAAAACTCTGAACAGTCATCTTGACAAAAAAACCAAAAAACCCCAACCCAAAACCTAGTGACTTTCTGTTTCACAACAAGGTTTATAGGCACATTCAGTAATTTGCATGTGCCTACAAAAATCTGTACCAATTTATTATATTTTAAAGCACATATACATTAATGAATATAGCAAAAGAGCCTGATCTTGAGTGACTTTGCATCAGCAAGAGGCTGGTCTCACACAGAGGGAATATCAGATTCTAAATGATCAGTGGCAGGTACAAAGAAATGAAGGTAAACAAGCAAAAGAGGGATCTTTTACATGTCCAAAACCCATCATGAGAACACTTCAAAAGACTTCTGTGGGAGTAGAAGGGAAACAGCTTAATGCTTTTGATCATTATTATTATTTTAAATGCAGCATTTGACTAACTCAATACAGCAATTTGTTTTCATGAAGTGTAAGATAGAGTTAAAGAAATTCTGCAGAATTCAGACCCAGCCAGACTAGATTATTTTGATATAAATTTTAAAGCTGATATCCTCATATTTTTGTGAACACTTTCATTCTGTTCTTCTTATGTCAGGTATAAGCTACTTTTTGGGCTGTGTCTCCCTCCAGAGGCATTTTTATGAGAATGTGTGACTATTTTTTGATTTTATGAAGCTGAGGGAAAAATGGAAAATTTTGCCTTCTTTACTGTGTAAGAGGTAATTATTTATCCAGCATAATGTTTTGTTGAGCTCCCTCTCAGGCTGGAACAGAGGTCACAGCTACTGTCATGACGCCTTGCTGGGACAGCAAAGGTCAGTATCAATGATATTGAATGTCAGTAATATTGCAGAAATTTTCAGCAAAACTGAAGTTTAGCCCTACCTTATTAAAATCAAAGTGATAGTGGGGAGGGAGATTGTCCTTTAATGCAAATCCCTTCCAGTTAAGTACTGCAGCAACTCTTACTCTTGCTCTGCCAGACATACATTTCCATGTGCTGAACACAAACACAATCTACTACATTTTTAGGGTTCCTAATTATTCTGAAGAAAGGTAGAAGCTTTAGTCTCTTCCTAATCTGAAGGAAAGGAAAAAAAAAGGAGGAAATGAGGGCGTAGACACCAACATACAGCCTGAAGGTGTAGAACTAACCCTCATCTCAACCCCGGGGATTTTCAAGTACCTGTACAAAATGCTTCCTCCAGCTCTCTGAAGCTCATTCCTTATTTTTACACACCTCATGAAAAGGCCATACTGTTGACTACCCCTGCTCTTTATAGAGAATCCCCCTTGCTTGTTCACTAGAAAATCCTCCCACATGTTGGGGAAGATATTTCCCTCTTATGTCTTGAATGGCTTTCTCAGATTCTTTTTGTACAGTTTTTTTTTCTTTGTCTTTCTGTGATATAATCTAAAATATTAAAACTAATTCCATGACTTTACTTATTCCAGATCAAAGGGGAAAAAACCCAACAGAACCCAACAAATAATAAACAGAAGACCACAAAACAAACCCCACACCACCTCTTTGATTGAAGCACCAATCTTTGTTTCACCCAGTGTGACCAACAGGCCTCTAAATCCCCTTCAAGGATTGTTTTCCTGTTCTGTGTTTAGGATGGGGCTTCACAACAGAAAAATCCTGCAAATTCCCCATCTAATTTAAAGGAAGCTCAGACTGAGTGTGGGATGTGCTTAATTGTGTTTTATGTGAGATCCAGAAGCTGTGCATGAGCACACACAGCCTGGAGAAATGCCTCAGTTCTCTCTGCAGTACAAATTCCCTGTGTAAATTGCATAATCTCTCTGCCCCTTCAGTACTTGACTTTTAAGTCAAATAACCACAGCCTGGTAAAAGAGTATTAAAGGATATCCACTGGTTCTGAAAGAGCTTTTTCAGAAGTAGGCTACAGCCTACTTTGGAGAAGGGAAAAAGGGTCTGTTCAACAAAAAGACTGCCCACAACACACTCCTCTGCTCCCAGAGCAATGGCAACACACAACGAGAGACTGCAAAAAAAGTACTAGAATAGGTTATCCCCTTAAAGATAAGTAGTCTAGTGAGCCCTGCAGATAAATGGCATGGTTTCAAATAAGAAAGGAGGAAGATAAATGATGGTGGAATGTGCCTAAGAGGTTCAGACATAAACAAACACTAATTTGGATTTGAATATGCTGCTGCTTCCAGGCCCCATGACGAGTGTTTTCTGCTACTGAGAACTCATCCTGTCTAGTACTACTGCACATCCTGTCTAGTGTTAATGTACTTCAATTATCTCCTGGAAACACAAGGAGGTACATCTGTTTTATATTTATTTACGTGTTCACTTTCTAAAATAAAAAAAAAAAAAGGCTGAGAGTTTTTAATGCATCTCTTAGACTCAGCAATTCAGATATTTCTGCAATATCCAGTTTCTATACTGCAGAAATATCTATATTTCTGCAATATCTTGTTTCCTTCAGCAAATGGTCAGAAAATCATAGCTGTCAGCTGAAATTATATGTAACAGCTTAGGGCAACATGCTTCTATGCACACACTGTTTGGGCGTAGCAGGACTGACCAGCTGCATTATGGGCATGGCTTGTTAAATATTTGCTGTCGCACTTGGTGTCAGTACACCAAAGTTTCAAAGGGAATCTTTGGTTTTTTCTAAATATTTCTTTAGCTCCTGGCTTAGTGACCTTCTTTTGGTCTTGCTTTTCCTGTTCTTCACTCTCACCTCTACAGTAATATATCACTGCAGCAAACAGCTCATCACAGCTGTCACTCTGAGAACCTTTTGGAATGGTGAAGTTTTGATGTTTCAGCAAATCAGACAGTATTTTCAATTTAGTACATGGCAGATTGCTTTTTAGGATGGGCTGGAACACTTGGTAAAGGAATAGGGTGCCTTTCAGCTACTTAAATCTATTTCAGTTTGATAGTGACAGAAAATTCATTACCACCTGTATTGTGAATAAGTGCAGAAATTTGGGGAAAAGGTGGTCTCTGTTTTCCTTCCCACACCATACTCAGAAGTTCAAAAAGGTTTCACTGAATTCAGTTATTTTAGGATTAGCCAGTACTTGGCTAAAGTACGTTAACTAAAGATGTTATTTTTCCTACCCTTTCAGTTCATGGAAGTGACCTGAGTGTCTGGGAACTGGGCAATGTCAGTTCTGAGTTGGACCTAAGAAGCACAGCTAATCATGGAATCATAAAGTGGTATGGGTTTGTAGAAACCTAAAAGATCATCTTGTTCCCAACCCCCTGCCATATTTCAGTAGACCAGGCTGCTCAGAGCCCATCCAACCTGGCCTTGGGGTGGGGCATCCACAGCTTCTCTGAGTAACCTCTTCCAGAGCTTCATCACCCTCACAGTAAAAAGAGTTCTTCCTAATGTCTGCTCTGAACCTTCCCTGTTCCAGTTTAAAACCATTCCCCCTTGTCCCATCATCACATGCTCTCATAAAAAGTCCCTTTCTTACTTTCTTGTAGGCTCCCTGTAGGTACTGTAAGGTCTCTACAGAACCTCCTCTTCTCCAGGATGAGCAGCCCCAACTCTCCCATGCTGTCTTCATAGGAGAGGTGCTCCATCCCCTTGGTGCCTCCTCTGGCCTGGCTCCAACAGGTCCATGTCCTTCCTGTGCTGGGAGCCCAGAGCTGGATGCAGCCCTGCAGGTGGGGTCTGAGCAGAGCAGGGCAGAGGGGCAGGATCCCCTCCCTGCCCTGCTGCCCACGGGGCTTTGGCTGCAGCCCAGCACGGAGCTGACTTACAGAGCTGCAAGTGCACACTGTCAGCTCGTGTGGATCTTCCTTTCCACCAACAGCCCCAAGTTCTTCTCCTTAAGGGCTGCTCTCAACCAATTCTTCACCAGCCCTGTGCTTGTGCTTGGGATTGCCCTGACCCTTGTGCAGGACCTTCATAATAATTCCCTTCACTGCTAAAAGGGCTGAAGTTACAGTTTAGGTTGGGTTCATGGAGCAAGTGAGAAATCTGTTATTCAGTCCTTGTAAGAGCCACTGTCCATCACTACCCTGAGCACTCTCAAGATTGCTGCATTAATTCTGAGTCCTCTCTTCTATCCAGTTTCTTGTACAGCCATGTGGATGGTTTAGTAGTTTTGCTTCCCTTTATTTCCTTTAGCATGTTTCATTCAACTTAGGCAGTTTGGTCTCCAACACTTCCTCAAATTTTAAAGAGCTTTTGATCAGCTTTGTTCAGTAGTTGAGAGCAGAGTTTTCCTCCTTGAACCTCTCCAAAGAGATGCTGAGTTTGTCTTTCAGATTTGTGTCTCTAATACTTTTGAGGTGCTCTGAGTTTTGAGAATGCACGTGGGTATGGCCTAACTGAGCTGATGGAGATGAAAAGTTAATGATACAAATTAGGACTGATACAACTTTATTTCCCAGTAAGGTTTCCTTGAATATGTTAACATGTTTAACTATTCTCTCCCCAACAGATTTTAAGTCTGGGAGAGACAAATGAGTTCTGGATTGAACTACCTGATCAGTTTTTCAAAGCTTTGCTGATTGTGAGATTGTGTTGAGACACAAACTGAAGGTAATTCTAGAGATTTGTATGTGGCTGATGCCATTTCTGCATTATTTACTCCTAATTTTGTGTTTACTTATGCAAACATAAGAATGAGCAATGGTAGCATAAACTCTGCTATTAGTGTTCAAGGATACCTCCTGTTGTTTTGTTGGATCCCCTTTTCTTACATTTTTACAAATGGTAATTCTCTTTTTCATAATAAAAGTAGTTAGAAGTATTTATTTACTTAATAAACCCACACATCTTTACAGAAGTCACTGAAGCTGCATGAAGTCAAGAATCTGTCTTTATGTACAGTGAATCATCAAAAATGGTTTTGTCATGCACATTTTAAAAGACTGCACAAAAACATTTGCATAATACAGTCATAATAGAGCCACTGCACTGTGATCCATCATGTCACCTCTAAAACACTCTCTGCAGGGTTTGTGCTCTTTCTGCTGTGGAAAGGGAAAATTAATTTACTGCACTGATCTTATCTCCCTACATGGTGCTAAAATGTACAGTGCTCATACTTTTTTCCCATTGCTATGAATTGGAAAGTAGGTTTATCCTTCTTAAATTTCACAGGAAGAATGAAAACTGTTAGGAAGGCAAATCAATAGATTTACCCTTTTCCAGTTGCCATTTAAGTTTGGTGCTTTGCCTGGACTGTACACACCCTTTGTCACACAAAGTTAATAGCAAGATGTCAAGAAATAACTCTTTGCAGCCTAAATCCTTTTGCATTTTTACAAACAAGTAAACGACGATCACTTTTACTCTTGATCCAATTAAAATGTGGGGGTTTTTTTGGTTTTTTTTTTTTTTTTTTTTTTTTTTTTTGCTTTAAAAAGGAAAAATCTCTCTTCTTTCATTCTGGAAGAATGCATCTTTAAATGTTATCTCTACAACTTACTGCACAATGCAGGGAGATGTGGAGTCTGGGCAAAGGAGAAGTCAGTGTGTCAGTGATGTCTAGCCCTGAAAGAGATACAAAGGCAAAGCTGTTAACCAAGACTTGCAAAATATTTCCATTAGTTACCCCTCATTAGTCCTGTGACAGACTTCTCCCATTGTACATTTGATGTACAATGGGAGAAGTCTGTAGGTTTTGCATGATAATCTGTAGGTTTTGCATGATAATAATCTGTTAATTGATAATTTATCTCAGCAGTTCTAGAAATGTGGTTTATTCATGAGTGTAATTTAAAGATGTGATGAACTATATTACTTGAGTTTTAAATATCAGTGACAGTTGCAAGCCTGTCAATCAAAATCTGAAACATTTAAAATGTTTAAATATTCCCTGGCCTTTGATTTTTTTTTTCAGTTACATTTGTATGTAACTGTATTATAAGTGAGATCTAAGAGAGCTTAAGGGACCTTTTGATCATTTAATCTGACATAATGCATACCACAGCCCTTCAAATCCTGCTTATGCAAAGTGACTCTTTTTAGAGAATCACAGAATATCCAGAGCTGGAAGGGCCCCACAAGGATCATTGAGTGCAACTCCTGGCCCTGCTCAGAACATCCTCAAAAGTCACACCACGTGCCCAAGAGTATTTTCCAAACACTTAAAACTCCAGCAGGTTTGGTGCTGTGACCACTGCCCTGGGGAGCCTGTTCCAGTGCCCAAACACCCTCTGGGTCAAGAACCTTTTCCTGATATCCCACCTAAACCTGACCCAGCTTCAGACCATCCCCTCAGTTCCTGACACTAGCACCAGAGAGATCAGTTCCTGCCCCTCCTCTTCTTCTCCTGAGGAATTTGTAACAGCAATGAGGTCTCCCCTCAGTCTCCTCTGCCCCAGGCTGAACAGGCCAAGAGACCTCAACTGCTCCCCATAAATCTTCACCTCTGCTGGGTCTCAATCTCATGATCAGTGAGGACTAAATGCACTGAATTTCCTACAGAAGTTTCATATCCAAAGTCTCTTGTTTTAATGGTAAGTGCCTTGGTAATGGGGTTTTTTTTGTGTGCTTTTGGTTTTTCTTTTAACTAAAAACATTTACAAGAGTAAAGTCAACTAATTGAAGACCAGAAATACGAGTTTTAAAAATATTATTGTGCAAAACAGGCAGAAATGCTATTAAATAGTGAAGATAGTACAGACAATGTCAAACAAAAATAGACCCAGAGGATTCACAAGTCATAACCATGATATTTCAATTTCAGTCTTTTAGGAAGCCCCTAAGTCTTTTCTCAAGATCTTATCATCTTCTCCAGGACACTCTCTCCTTGACTTTACCATCTCATTCCATTGGTGACTTGCAGCTAAACTCTCAGTAATTTCTAAATTCTTCTTTAAACTTGATGAACAGACTGGACTCTGCAGGATTCTTTCAGCTCCCTTCAGTGTATATATCTCTTTCTTTTTTCTTTTTTTTTCCCCCTTTTTTTTTTCATTTAAAGTTTAGACTTGATAAGTGGTTACATTACTGTGGCGGTCAAATTTTAAATGTGCTCCTTTTGTTCTGAAACATGGTGTTATGCCAAAGGCCTTGAAGAAACTGGAGCTGTAGCAGAAAGATCTGTTCTGTTCAGATTATTTGATAGGCAAGGTTCCATTACATCATGTTGCAGATCAGCACTTACACTTAAGCTTTCAGTTTTGGATTGATGAATGTCCTGAACTGAACAGCTGTATTTTAAACCCAGTTGAATGTCAGGCTAATTGCTATGAAAACTACTGTAAAAGTGGATGTACCACATTTGAAGTACCCTAAATCTTTGGAATATCTGCTTTTAGCAGTTTGCTCAGTAGTTCTTGCTCTTGGAAAGAAGTGGTCTGGAATTGGAAATATTTAAAGTTTTAAATATAGTGTACACAAACAAGAATTTATCATCTCAATTTAAAAACACTGGATTGAAGCTCTGTAAGCTTTGCACATTTCCCAAACAGATACCATAGAGAACATGAAGTAAGTCTCCATAAGCTTATGCTCTTTGTAGAGATTTCACTTTTTTTTCCCCCTTCCATATCTATCAATCTCATCTCTGTGAATTGCAAAGAGGAAACACTGTTCCTTACATAAAAAGGGTGGGGAAAAGCCTCATCAGGAAGGGCATCAGACTTGGCCAAGACTTCCAGGCATAACTCATAAAAACATTTGGTTCTGCACATAAAGGACAGGACAAAAGAGGCAGAGGGCAGTGTGTGGACATGTGTTATGTTTTCATTTGGTTTGGTTTGTTTTTTGGGAAGGGGGATAGTTGCATGACCTCTTGGATGAGGGCATGTTACTGACTGAAGTGGGTGCTGGTGACAGCAGCTGGACATGAGCCAGCTGTGCCCAGGTGGCCAAGAATGCCCCTGGCCTGGATCAGGAATGGTGTGGCAGCAGGACCAGATTGTCCCTCTGGGCTGGGCACTGGTGAGGCCACACCTCAAGTGCTGTGTCCAGTTCTGGGCCCCTGAATCCAGGAAAGATATTGAGGTGCTGGGGAAGATCCAGAAGAGGGCAACAGAGCTGATAAATTATCTGAAGCATGAGGAGCAGCTGAGGGAGCTGGGGCTGTTTAGCCTGGAGAAAAGAGGCTCAGAGGAAACCCTGTGGCTCTCTACAACTCCATGAGAGGAGATTGTAGCCAGGTGNCCTCTGCTGGGTCTCAATCTCATGATCAGTGAGGACTAAATGCACTGAATTTCCTACAGAAGTTTCATATCCAAAGTCTCTTGTTTTAATGGTAAGTGCCTTGGTAATGGGGTTTTTTTTGTGTGCTTTTGGTTTTTCTTTTAACTAAAAACATTTACAAGAGTAAAGTCAACTAATTGAAGACCAGAAATACGAGTTTTAAAAATATTATTGTGCAAAACAGGCAGAAATGCTATTAAATAGTGAAGATAGTACAGACAATGTCAAACAAAAATAGACCCAGAGGATTCACAAGTCATAACCATGATATTTCAATTTCAGTCTTTTAGGAAGCCCCTAAGTCTTTTCTCAAGATCTTATCATCTTCTCCAGGACACTCTCTCCTTGACTTTACCATCTCATTCCATTGGTGACTTGCAGCTAAACTCTCAGTAATTTCTAAATTCTTCTTTAAACTTGATGAACAGACTGGACTCTGCAGGATTCTTTCAGCTCCCTTCAGTGTATATATCTCTTTCTTTTTTCTTTTTTTTTCCCCCTTTTTTTTTTCATTTAAAGTTTAGACTTGATAAGTGGTTACATTACTGTGGCGGTCAAATTTTAAATGTGCTCCTTTTGTTCTGAAACATGGTGTTATGCCAAAGGCCTTGAAGAAACTGGAGCTGTAGCAGAAAGATCTGTTCTGTTCAGATTATTTGATAGGCAAGGTTCCATTACATCATGTTGCAGATCAGCACTTACACTTAAGCTTTCAGTTTTGGATTGATGAATGTCCTGAACTGAACAGCTGTATTTTAAACCCAGTTGAATGTCAGGCTAATTGCTATGAAAACTACTGTAAAAGTGGATGTACCACATTTGAAGTACCCTAAATCTTTGGAATATCTGCTTTTAGCAGTTTGCTCAGTAGTTCTTGCTCTTGGAAAGAAGTGGTCTGGAATTGGAAATATTTAAAGTTTTAAATATAGTGTACACAAACAAGAATTTATCATCTCAATTTAAAAACACTGGATTGAAGCTCTGTAAGCTTTGCACATTTCCCAAACAGATACCATAGAGAACATGAAGTAAGTCTCCATAAGCTTATGCTCTTTGTAGAGATTTCACTTTTTTTTCCCCCTTCCATATCTATCAATCTCATCTCTGTGAATTGCAAAGAGGAAACACTGTTCCTTACATAAAAAGGGTGGGGAAAAGCCTCATCAGGAAGGGCATCAGACTTGGCCAAGACTTCCAGGCATAACTCATAAAAACATTTGGTTCTGCACATAAAGGACAGGACAAAAGAGGCAGAGGGCAGTGTGTGGACATGTGTTATGTTTTCATTTGGTTTGGTTTGTTTTTTGGGAAGGGGGATAGTTGCATGACCTCTTGGATGAGGGCATGTTACTGACTGAAGTGGGTGCTGGTGACAGCAGCTGGACATGAGCCAGCTGTGCCCAGGTGGCCAAGAATGCCCCTGGCCTGGATCAGGAATGGTGTGGCAGCAGGACCAGATTGTCCCTCTGGGCTGGGCACTGGTGAGGCCACACCTCAAGTGCTGTGTCCAGTTCTGGGCCCCTGAATCCAGGAAAGATATTGAGGTGCTGGGGAAGATCCAGAAGAGGGCAACAGAGCTGATAAATTATCTGAAGCATGAGGAGCAGCTGAGGGAGCTGGGGCTGTTTAGCCTGGAGAAAAGAGGCTCAGAGGAAACCCTGTGGCTCTCTACAACTCCATGAGAGGAGATTGTAGCCAGGTGTGGGGTTGTTCTCATCTCCAGGCTGTTAGTCCCTGGTACAGATGTCTGAAATTATCCCAGTACTTCCATAATCCTACTAACATTTCACATTTTAATAATCACCTGATTGCCAGATGAGTAAGTACTGGACAGATTTTCAAGCTGAGCAAAGGCCCCACCTGCCAGAGGGGTTTAAGGATGATCTGTAAGCATTCTCAAAAAAGGAAGAGTTGCTCAGAGTTCTCTATAACCTGATTTTTGCTGATCCAATGCAACTACTCTAGATACTGGAATATTCTTCCCTATTAGTCTTCTGCTGTTAGGGGAAATTGTGAGGAAGGATTATAAAGGATTATAACAACTAGCCAGGATGAGAGGTGAGAGGAGAGCCTCCAGAGGTTCTCCCAGCAGCTTCACTTCTCATGGAGACCTCTGGTTCTGGGACATTTCCACCACCTCCATCACAGGCAGTAGAAGCATCAAAACACAGTCCTTCCATCAATACCTGAAGTATCGTACAGCTCTTTTCCAGAGTTTATTCCAACAAAAACTGCCCTGAATAGCCTGATTCTAATACAAATTACCTCCTCTGTCAGACTTTGCAGCCAGACTACCTGGCACAACACTTTGTGTTTCATTTGGAAAGCAAATTGCTTGGTTTTGCTCTCACAGGAGAGAATTGTAAGGAAGATGATTCCCCAAATAGTTATCTACTGATGCAAAAGGAGAAATTGCTACTAAGGTGAACATCAGTAGCCACTTGCCAGAATAAAAAATGCTATTTGCCCTTCTTTTGCATTTTAACATACTGATGCAGCAGCAGATGTCTCACACCCCCAAAAGCATGAAATTCAAGCATTAAAATGCTGTCTGAATGCTGTATTGGTTTGTCTCACTCATCCAACTATGACCCGGCTCTGGCAATTTTTCTTTCTTAAAGCAAATTTGCAAATAGGATCCAGAGAACTCCATTAGCTCTAAAATGCTGTTTAGAGCAGTGCACCAAGCTCTGTGTCAGGGGTGAGAATGGGCTCTCACGGACTTGAAATGTCATTTTTCTTATTTTGTTTTCCCTCCTGCCACATGGCTCGCTACCCTCTGTGTGATGGCCCCAGCATGCTCTGTGCCACAGAGTAGTTAACATCACACCCACCCTGGAAAAAAAATCACTGGAGCATGCAGCTGGCCCACAGCAGCCAGACAGGTGGCCTCTTGTTAGTGTATGGCATGGCTTTGCAGTTTTCCTAAAGCCTGTTTATTGAGGCATCAGTCCTGCAAATATATCTCAGATTTATCCCTTCCACCACTGGTCTAGTTAGCCCCTCTGAAAATTAACAGAATCAGCTGTTGGGACAGTCACCCTCCTCAAGTGCTCAGGAGTTGTGACACGTGGATATGAGTGCTACAGCCTCTACTGGCATTTATTGCAAACAAGAAATGCAAAAAAGAAAAAGCCCTTTGAAAGAAAAAAAAAAAAAAGTAGGATGAAAAAAAAAATCGTCCTAGGCTTTTGTTTTTTAACTTTCCAAGAAGTCTCATATTTTAATTTTATTTAATTGCAATATGACTGGAAGAAGAGAAAGGCTTTAAAAACAGTTGGAAGTTTACAGTGTTAATCAGTTGGCATCTCTGATTATTGTTGAATAAAAGAGAGGTAGATCTGGAAGCTATTATTTTATTTTAAAATTAAAATATGCATTTATAAAGAGGAAAATGCTTGTGTGTATATACATATATGTAGAATATCTGTCTAAACATATGCATATGCAAAGCTGGGTTTTTGTGGTCTTTTGCTTGGTTTGTTTTGAGTAATTTTTTTGAATAGGAAGCTCCAAGTACCAGTCCCTGGTTTTGGAACTAGTTATCACAGGTTAGTTTGCTCTAGGAAGTTTATTGCTAGTTTTGTCTGTAGGAAATTGGTCTTGTAGTTAGAGGAGTCCAAAAATGTGTGAGAAATTGAGCTGAAAATCAAACAAGATGGACAGTCATGAGTTCAGTCCTCAGACCTTTTCCTTTGCCCTTTGAAACACTGATATTTACTCTAGGTGCCCAAGAAATTTAAAATTGGTTATGCCATTAGAATCTTAATTTTAATACAAAACTGGCATATGGCTATGGCAACAACCTATGCAGTCTGAGCTTTGCAGAATTTATTATTATCAGTACATTATTAACTGAAACAAAGGATTGCTCTAAGTATCAATATTAATCCATTTGATTATTAAAGGCAAGTACAAAACCTGCTGTTCAGAGTTGACTACAAATTCATAAATCATCCCTCAGCTGATATTTATCCTCAAGAGAAGGTGTACATCTGTATTAGCAGATGTGCCTCACTTCTAATCCCAGTTTGGGATTGAGATTTGGTTGCTCATCATCATCACCCTCAATTTTTTATCCTCTTGCCTGATTTCTTTGGAGATGAATCTGTGGTTCCCTTCCAGAAAAGACACACTTCCATGGGTGCCAGTTTGGTGTGAGTGGCACCTGAGCTCCACACATTTCAGTGCATCCCAGCAGTCAAAATGGTGCAGCCTGACATGACCAGGCACAAATGATAAAAGAGGCCACAGGAAGAAGTGATTAATCTCATAATTTCATGTGTTCAGTTTGAAGCTGATTATATTCAGTTACTTTTCTGGATATCTCAGCTCAAAATGTATGTTCTAAAGCTTGAGTTGACATGCTAACTGGCTGTGTACTAAAGGTTTAATGCATATATACAAATTGAATAGTACCTAAATGTTTTGTCCTTGTCCTTAAAACACAGATTTTTCTGGTGTTCTCTCCCACTTTTTCTTTCTTTCCTTTTTTTTCCATTCCAAGGAACTTTGCCATCAGCTAAGTAACCCAAGCAAATCAAAGCAAGTCTTGTATAGCTTTTCCTGTATTCATTATAAATGACCTATTTAAATTATACTTTTTGCCCAGTTTCAGAAGAGCTTCAGCACAAATGATGACAAATCATCTGAAATAATAACAAAATAATAATAAAAATATATGTATTTTAAAACACTTGTCCTATTGCTATATTTCCTGGGCTTGAAATAGAT
>VWYE01010980.1:97319-138718 GCA_013398995.1 Alaudala cheleensis | reverse complement strand
GCTGGAGCAGATTTTCCATCTCCTGCCCCTTTTTTTTGGGCTCCTTCACTGGATGAACAGGAGCAGCAGAACCCTTTCTGACAGAGGTGACTCTTTACAGACCTCAGCCTTCTCCTCAGTCTCTCCTTTTTCATTCTCTGTGTAACAGGTAAAATGTGATGCTGAAGAAAATTATCTTGGATAATTCTGCCAGAAGTTTCTGCTGCTTCTGAGAGAGGAAATTTGGAATAACAACTTCTCACCCCCACTTCTGGAAAAACCTGAAACGTACTGAGGAGTAAATCCCTGCTTTGGAAATGGGATCTTTTGTCTTTCCTCCTTTCACCTCTGCTGTGGCCACAGTGAACTGGGAGTGAGGGATTCCCATTGCTGGATTTCCTTCAGCTCCCCAAAGCAGCAGCCACAGAGCAAAGCCTTGGGAAAGGGGAATGGGATGAAAAAGTCCACTTTATGAAAAAATCCACTTAGGCCATCCTTTGGATGCTGCATTCCCAGGAAATGTGAACACCTCCCCCTGGTTTTACAGAGAATGGACATTTTCCCAGTCCCTCAGGCAGCTCTCTCCATCACAGTGGTACTTTCTGGGAGAAGAAAGCCTTGGAAATGATAAGTTATAAACAGGCTTTTATTTTACAGTTCAACGCCACGACCTGCAATGATACAGCGGAGCATTTCAGCAGGATATTACCCCTTTGAATCTCAAATTAATTTAATTTACAAGTCGAAGGATGGAGGAAGAGAACTATACACGGAGATATTATTTCATCAGGAAGGGAAAAAATAAAAAAAAGAAAGTCCCAGAGAAATGGGGAGCTCAGACAAATAGAGGCACATTAAGGCTGACATTGAATGATGCGAATTTACCAGGGAATTATAGAGAGAGGGTAAGGAAGTGGCAGAATTTACATTCCCTGCCTGTGTTTATTGCTTACAGCTGAGCGTTATAAATAATAAACCGGGTTCTTGCTGCTGTGTTTTTCCCCTTTCCTCCCCCTCTGCAGGTCTTGTGGATTCTGTGACATGCACGGAGGAGCTCGGAGAAGGAGCCGAAGGAAATGATTTGCTGGATGGCAGGAGAAAGGGGGAGAAGGAGAGAGCCCCAGAACAGGCAGCAGAGGGAGAAAACCCACGTTTTTTCAAAGTGGAAGTTGCCACGAGGGCTGTCCTGAACTTGGGTTTCAGATGTTGGAAAAGGGGATCTTCTCAAAGCTTCCTGGGCCAGGCCTGCCAAACATCCCGGTTTTTAGTGGCCTCAGGGGCTCCGTGCTGGCTCTCAGGGACATTCCAGCCTCACTACCTGCCTCAGGTGCTCCCTTCCCCTCCTGCCCTCTGCAGTGCCGAGCCCTCCAAGTTATTTTCCCTCCTCCCTGTGGCGGGGAGGAAGAAGGGAATTCGCTACCGATTTGTTTCCAGTGATTTTCTCCTCCTCCTCCTGGGCAGTTTAATCACCAAGGCAGCTCTCTGTGCTCCCTCCCGGAGCAGCTTTTGTTCTGCCAGACACGTCGGGGCATTGTGCTCCTTCCCCATCACAGCCCTCACGGAGGGACCTCTGAAAATCATTTCCCTGGGCCACTTTTCTTCCTGAATGTTTAAAGCACTTTTTCTTTGCGAGTGCCTGGCTGTCCTCCCCTCACCACTCTGTTTTTTATTTTTTTTGTGATCTGCCTTGACCCTGCGTGGTGCAGGCTGAAATCCGGTGGAATTAGCTGCCACATCCTTCAGTCACAGCAAGTTCTGGGTCAGCCCCCCAGAGGAGGCAGGAGCTGAGAGCAGCTCGGTCCTGCCAGCTCCGAATTCCTCCACCCCGGCACGGGTTTAGAAAAGGAAATAAACGAGGGAAAAATAGCGAAACGCCGCTTTTGGTAGTTAATAATCAGCACCACGGAGAGAAACTGCTCTGGAAACAGCCAACAATCCCTGCTGGTGCTGCTGCACAGCTGATCCCAGACTCATCCCAGCACACGTGGCACGGGTCTGGTGACTCCTGGCAGCCCCAGGTCGGCTCCATGAGCGGTTTTTACACGAGGACAAGTGAGGGAAGTGCCAGGGGAGGCAGCCCCGCCTCGGGCTCTCCCCAGCTCTGGCTGTGCAGGACCATCAGTCGTGCTGGGCTGGAGTGGCTGTGCCTGGCACACAGCCTGCACACGGGTGTGTGATGATGTATTCAGCCAGTGTACACCCAATTATGTCCTCTGCACGCTGCTGATCCTCCGGAGGTGCTGGAGATCATTTAATTAATTACACTGAACCATTTCATCTGCATTCATTTCAGCAGCCCTGCCTGTGAAAACACCATCCTCCTTTTTCACTGAGGCAGGAACAAAGGTGCCCAGGTAAGAGGCCTTTTTTAAAAAGCTTCCTTTAATTTATCTCTTTTTTTTTATTATTATTTTTTTGGCTCCAGCAGTGCTGAGTGGTTCATTTCAGGGACAAAACAGGAGGAGCTGTCAAGGATGGAGCTGTGCAAACACCAGGCATGAGAACAAACTGGAAGAGCTCAGGAGGGTGTCCTGCCTCCAAAAGGGAGGTTTGGAGATGGGGCTGAGGCCGGGCAGAGCTGTGCTGTCACTGGGAGGAGTGGGAATAAAAAACCCTTTGGGTTCTAAATCTCGAGGTCAAGGACTCAGGTGTTTGTCCCCACCTGAGCTGGTGACACTGGCACATGGGCTGGGCTCAGGAAACCTCTCAGACTGATCAGCATTGTCAATATTCAGCTGAAAAAGCCAAAGCAGAGAGCACTATTCCCCTCCACCCCCCGTGTGAAACACTTCAGTGTGACATTTTTCACAGCAGCCACTCCAATTTCTCAGCTCATTCTCGTCTCACACTGGCTCCCATTCCACCTGACCACGCTCACAAGGGTGAAACCCTCCCACTCCTCATTTGATGTGGAACAAAGCCCTTCCTTCAGTCCCAAATGAAATCACCGCCGATTCCTCCAGCCGCTAAAAAAAATTCAAAACTACCAAAGAAAATCGCCCACTCTGGCTCGGGCTGGAATGAATTCATCTCCCAGCTTGTTTGGGAACGGCAGGTGTTGGAGGCAGATTGCAAAGCAGGTAGGAAATGAGCTCATCAGACTTGAGTTAGCAAAAAAACAAACCCCACTCTGGAGTGAATGAGCCCAGCCTGGCCTCCAGGAGCAGGGGGAGCCCTGGAGGAGCAGCTCCGTGCAGGGAGCCTGGGCTGCTGCCTGGAACGCTTGAAATGGAGATTCCTCCTTGCTCCAGAAATCCCCCAGGGGCAGCAGACACTCCCCATGCCGAGATTTTTGGGAGGAGGGGACTGAATCCCACAGGCAGGAATGGGAAATCCTTTCAGCATGGCACAAATGCCCAGAGTTCTGCTCAGCTCCTCACTGAGGAGGGACATTTCCCAACAAGCAGCTCCTTGGCTTTAGCTCTTCCTGCAGAAGAGGGGAATGAACAGAGGGCTCAGCTCACAGGGAGCTTAACAGGGCCCCAGCTCTCGGTCTAATGAGGCAAATGGTTAATTAGGGCTGGCTCAGGAGAGGCTGATGAGTGCCAGGTGTGTGGGGTGTCACCAGCCTCGGCCACAGGGTGGGAGAGGCTGTGTCAGGGTGGTGCAGCTGTGGGGGAAGGAGAAAGGGCAGGGGGGAGGCACAAGGCGGAATTTGGGATGTTTCTGTCCCAGCAGCTGCTCCTGTGTCTGTCATTGAAGGCCAAAATCAGCTCTCCACCCCAAATCCACCATCCTTGGCCCCCTCTGCAGTAAAGCAGAGGTGCTGGCAGTGGATGTTTGCTGCAGTTGTGAGGGGTGGCAAAACCTCTGGAGAAGGTGATTCTGCCTCTCCAGGGCGTGGAGAGAGAGCCCAGGGGGCTGCCTTGGATTTGGGATTTGCATGGTTAAAATAAAGGCATTTCCAGAGCTGGAAAATCCCTTTGAAGAACAGGTCCCTGTGTGCCCCTCTGTCCCCATCCTGCCCCAGTGGCACTGGGACAAACCCAGCTGAGGAAAACACCCCAAAACTGGAATACACACTGGGGGAGAAGGTTTTGCTGGGCCATGAGACGTCTCTAAACAATCCCATCCTGCAGGGGATCACTTCCCCCCCATCCCAGGCAGACACAAGCCCTGGATTTGGGAAGCTCAGGCTGCCCTTTCCCATTAGGAGTGGGCAGGGAAATGGTGGCTGCAAACCCTGTGACCTCAGTGCCCCCCCAGATGCCACCAGCCAGATCCCCACCCCTCTCTTTGTTCCTCCTGAGGAAAGCAGGATTTGTACAAGCTGCAATTCATTTGCCTTTTCCCACATCTCCACACCCCTCTCCCCCCCCTCCTTCCCTGAGATAATATTGACACCCATATCCATAAAAGAGAATATTAAAATAACCTTTCCCATTACATCCTAATTTAACTGCTTCCCTGCGTGCCACAACACACCTGGCTGTCTCTGTCTGTTTGTAATGTGCTCCTTCATCCCTTCCTTGAGAGCCCCCTCTATTCCATCAAATCCCTCCTCCTCACACACACACTAAGCCGCAGATTACCTCTTTCATAAGATGCAATTTCACCCAGATCTCATTACTTACTCTCTTAATGTATTTCCTGCATTTGTTTCATCCACAATTCCTCCTGTGCTCCGTTGTGCTGGTAAAACAGGAGGTGGAGGTGCCCTGGAAGCCACTTCTGGAGTGCATTAACTAAAACTCCTCTGATTCCTGAGTTGAGATGCAGCCTCTGTGCCTGTGCAGGCAGAGCTGCACCCACGTGGGCACAGGGGACCCCCAAATATTCTCCTCTTGGTGTATTACATATATATATATTTTTATTTATTTATATATATATATATTTATTTTTATATATTTATATATAAATATATTTTTATATATTTATACATATTATATNTGAATATATAATTAATATATTGTATTAATTCTATATTAAGTCTATATTAAGTCTATATCTATTAAAATATAAAAATGCATATCTAATATTAATATATTGTTATATTGGAGTTATTAACTAATAATTGAGATGTGTTCTAGAAGTTTTTTATTCTCTCATTAGTCTCAGTGAAGGCAGAGACATAAAAGATGGTAAAACTCAAGGTGTAACAACAGAGCTGAAGTTCTCTTTGTTACCAGGACTTTTAAAAGCTTTTTATCCCAAGGGTTAATGCTAAAATCTCTACAAGCATCTAGTTAAGCTAATTAATAAACACTACACATGCACTTTACAGCTTACAACAATTACTTGTTTAATATTTTTTGCAGCTCACAAATATTTTTTCTGTGCTCTGAATATTTCCAGGCCTAAAATTTAACTCTGTTTCAAACTTCTATCCATGCAAGCTTATTGTAAGGCTGTGAAAGTTTTCTGCTTTTTTAGTTTCTGTGACATTCCTCCACCCTGACAGGGGCACTGAAGCTGGCCAGGAACTGGAGAGAAGGTTCCAAGGCAATGCTGAAGTTCCCTGAGGATGCTGGAATGCTCCAGGAGCTCACTGTGAACACCCTCCCGCAGGTTCCTCCCTCCTCAGGGGGCAGGAGCAGCAGCTGCAGTGTCCTGGAGGTGGGGATGGATTTGGGAGCTCCTGGAGCAAAGAGGACACGGAGATTCTGCTGTCCCCAAACTGCAGGTCAGCCCAGCTGGGTGGGAACTGCCCCAATTTGCTGTGGAAATCCTCCATTTCCCAGGTGTTCTGAGAGAAAAGTGAACCCAACTTTTCAGTGGGGTGGTCAGGAAATTCAATATTTTCTGGGGAAAGATCAGCAGAAGTTTCAGGAGAGCCATCCCCATCCTTTTGGGACCGTGAGGAGGAACGACTGCACTGTGTGCAGTCACAGCTGTGGAGGGCACATCCCTCACCCCACAGAGCCCTCCCTGGGGTGAGGGAAGATGATAAAGAGAGAAAAAGGATGGAAGAAAAGAGCAATCAGGGAGACAGGAGATGCTTTAAAGACTTGGATGTGGCACTTGGTGCCGTGGTCGAGTTGAGGTGTTAGAACATGGGTTGGACTCGATGATCTTGAAGGTCTCTTCCAACCTAAAAAATTCTGTGATTCTTTGGAGCTCCAGGTGGGAGCCTGTGGTGGGGTCAGGGACCTGCCTGGCCTCTGCTCCAGCAGTGCCCTGAGGGACCTGGATCAGCCCAGGCTGTGTGGGGTCACTGCTGAGCTCCAGGTGTTTATCCAGGCTGCTTTCCCTCTTCCCTGGATGTTCCAGCCCTGCAGTGTGGCTGGGGACAGTGGACAGGACACGGTGGCTCTGGAGGAACACAAAGAACCTGCTCTCAGGAAAGAGGAATTGGCCATAAGAGGCTTAAAGAGCAAGTTTGGGGTCTGGCCTGAACTCGAGCCAAAAAGAAAAAAAAAAAAGAAAAAAACCCAACCCTGTAATTACAGGCAATATTTTGACTCCCCTGCAGATTAACAGGTCAGGGGAAGAATTTAAGTCTCCTTCTTGCCCTGAATTCCAAGTTAATAGCAAATAATCCTGCCCCGGAATGCAGAGAGACTACATCACCCTGGAGGATTCTGGTGAAGTTCAGGGGAGGTCAGACAACAAAAAAAGGTCAAAAATGAAACAGATGGCATTGGCTGATGGTGCACACTCACACACACACACACTCACACACACACACACACACACTCACACACACACTCACACACACACACTCACACACACACACAAGTGATGGGATGTGCTGTCCTTTCCTTCCCTCCCACACCCCACAGACATCTCTGTGTGCTCTGTGGCTGATCCCAGAGTCTGGAGCTCCCCATCCTGATGCTCAGCCCCCATTTTTGATGTCCCTGGAGGGAGGAATTCATTAAAGAGGCACTGCATTAAAAATATGCAAATGCTCCCAGTAACTGTGAGGAAGGCAGAGGAAATGCCATCCTTCCCTTCTCCCTGCCCCGTTTTTATTCACTCAGCTTGGTTTATGGCTCCTCCTGTTTTACACCAGGACTGAGAGCGTGGCAGATTTTTAATCTGTTTGGAAATAATCGCAGCAATAATGATTATTTTGTCAGGTTTAACTGCAAGCTGAAAAATGCACCGGGAGAGGGAGGAGGAGAGGAGATGCTCTGGGGGGAAATTGGGGTTTGAAACCCCCTGGATGTGGACAGGAATGAGCAGCTGGGCACAGGCTGAGCATGGAATGATCTTGTGCCCAGTTGGGAGCCAAGTGACCTCCAAATTAACTGCACATGGTGAGTTCCTGTGGGGTCAGAGAGCAGCAGGACAGGCAGGGCGTGGGGAGCAGCCCCGTTAATTCCTGCTCCTCCCTCTCTCCTCTTTGAGGCTGCCGTGTTACACAGCCTCAAGGCAGCTCTAAAAACCACACCGAGATGGACTCTGTGGTCTGAATCCCAGAGAAAACACTTCTCTGGAGGCCCTTTTAGATCTTCCCAACCTTCCCAAATGCCTCCCAAGCTTCGGAGAGCTTTCCTATTCACATTGTGGTTTCTCCGTGCTCCCTGTGCCCCCTCCCTGCAGGGCTCTGCAGCCCAGGGAAATCCCTCAGCTCAGGGATTTCTGAGCAGGATCCCAGCACAACCCTTGGGAAAGGAGGGGAAGATTTCCATCATGGCTTTAGGAAAAGGGAGTGAAGCTTTTTGTCATTCAGCAGCCAGGAGCTGGAAGCTTTCAGCAGGAGGATGAAGGGGACTCAGTGTGAGCCCTCTCAAACCAGGCTGCCACAGCTTTGGGAAGTGTCTTTTCTCAGCAGAGCAGCTCCAGTTCCCCCTGCTGAAAGAAAACAATTCAATTTTCAGCAGTTCCTGCCCAGCTGTTGGCCATGAGGGCATCCTGAGCTCCAGGCCATGGCCCTCCCTAAGAGTGAGGAACCCCAGGCACTGGCACAGCCTCTGTTTATCTCTCTCAGGCTGCGTGGTTAAACCTCCATCAATGTGTTTGCTGCCAGTGCTTAATTATAATATAATAACTGCCTCAATAAATGGAAGCGCTGCATCTGAGGCATTTCATTGAACAGCTCTTCCCTCCCATAAATCCTGGAGCAGAAATGTCACAGGGCTGGGAGCTGCTGGGGGAGGTGAGGCCAAATCCTTGTTTACAGGGAATGGGAACATCTCCACAAGGGTGGGAGTTCATGGCAGGGTTTGGAGCACACCAAGCCAAAAGGATTTGTCCAGTTTTTCCATTCACGCTCTGTGGGTGAAGCTGTGGCATGATCAGCATGGGGGGAAAAGGAAGTTTGGGAAGGAAAATGAGGAAATTCAGTCCTTCCCCAAAAGCAGGGCACAATGTGACACAGAGTAATGAAGAAGATGTCAGAGGGTTTCCATGCAAGCCCTGCAACACTTCCCTGGGCATCACCACCAGGAATTGAGCAGAGCCCTTTGCTTGGCGTTGTCTCTTTTCATCTCAATTAACTTCCCTTCCTTGTCTCTCCTNTAAATATATAAAAATATATTTATAGAATATAGAAAAGTATCAATAAATGAGTCATTTATCATTTATTTGTTTATTTATATAAAATGATGATAGATAGATAGATAGATAGATAGAGATAGATAAGTAAATAAAAAAGTAAATAAGTAAGTAAGTAAGTAAATAAATAAATAAATAAATAACCTTGATTGGTCCTTTAATCAACACCCCTCACCATCACTGGCTAATTAACAAAACCCTGCACCTCTTGTAAACATCTTGAACCAACAACAGGTGCAAGGAGATTGTTGATAATTCTTTTCAGAGCAAATGCCTTGGGGGGAAAGTTTTATTTCTCACGGGCCCTGCTGCTGTCTGATGGTTGGAAATTTTATCTGTGAGTATCCACAGGGAGGAAAACAAACACCACAATGTGTCATCAGCACTCTCACCTCTCTGGCCACAGGCAGGGGGAAATGGGCTGAGCAATATTCTCGTGGAACCTCACCATTTCCCCTGCTGAGCAATCTCCCATCTCTCCCCACCAGCATTAATCCATCACAGGAGTTTTAACTTGCACCCCCTGCTCACCATTCTGCCTTGATAACTCTCTGTCAGGGTCTTTATCAAAAAAAACCCAAAAAAAAGGCTTTTGAAATTCAAAAGGAGTGTGTGTGTATATACTCTGTCATTCCCTTTCATCCACTGGTCTCTCAACTCATCCAAAGGATTTAAGCGGGTCAGAGACACGTAATTTCCTCCAGCAGAGCCCGTGCTGCCTGTCCCTTCTCCTATGGAAAATCCTAAATATAGACTCTCAAAGTGCTGGCAGCTGGGAATGTGAACACAGCCAGCTTTGAGCTGCTGCAGTCCCCACATGAAGAGCTGCCTCTGTCAGAGGGAGGCAAAGTCTTTCAGGGATGCTTGGAGACAGCAGGGAAGATGTCACTGCCCCACAGATCCTCCTTTTACTCAGATATGTCTTATCTTCTTCAGCTCCTGATGCTGAGGAGGAGCCAAGCAGGAAAAGAAACAGGGAAAAGGCCTGGGATGCAGTGGGAGCATGGAATTGAGGGGACACAGCCAGGCCTGGAGGTCCAGAGGTGGAGCTTTAACCCACTTTAGACTCAAAGAGAGAACAAACCCTGACCCAGAGCTGCTCCCTGGGATGGTCCAGAGGGATCAGCCACCCTCTCTGAGCATCACCCACCAGCCCTGCAGCTCCCTGGCACCCCTCAGGAAGGGTTCCAGAGGTTTTGTTAATTCAGTTGTGCNTCCTGAGTGCTCACTGAAAAGTGTGACCAAAAGTTAATTACTCTGATCCAATTTAACCACAGTCCCAGTGAGGGGAGCAGAGGCTGAGGGGCTGTGGGACAGAAATCCCAGCAGGACCCGAGAGCTCAGCTCTGAGCACAAGGAGACACCAGCACAGCTTGCTCAGGCCTGGCCCGTGGCTTTAATAATAAATAATATAGATAATAATTTATCTTCTTTTATTTATTTATTTTAAAATTTTTACTCATTATTTATTTGTATAGCCATTTATTTANACCAGCCCTGCAGCTCCCTGGCACCCCTCAGGAAGGGTTCCAGAGGTTTTGTTAATTCAGTTGTGCACAGGCTGCCTGGCAGGGATCCCTCAGAGCTGCTGTGGATGAACTCGTGGGCTCCTGCCTGGCTGTCACAGCCTCCCTGTGTCTGCTCCCACTGCTGATAAGGGCAGGTTATCAGGAGCCTCCAGGGCACAGCTGAGACAGCCATTATTGTGTCCTGCCTCCAGCCAGTGACACATCAGTGTCCCTGGGTTAAACCTCCCCCAGGCAGAGCTCCGATGTCTCCAGGACCTGCCATCCATTTCCTTAACGCAGCTGCCAGGCCCTGAGATCCACCACCGTGTCCATTAGGGAAATGCATCTGTTCTGAGCACCAGGAACTCTGGAAAAATCAATTTGATGGATTCACTTCAATCCTGACCCCCCTTCCCCCCCGAAGTCACCTCTGGCCAGGCTCTGCAGCTGTCAGGGGGTGAGGAATGGGGCTGAAGGAGAGGAACACTCGAGGGAAGAAGGCAGCGCTGGGAAAACTGAGCATCGAGTGTGGGGCTGCCCTGCTGAGTTCTGAGTGATCCCACACGGGATGGAGCAGCTCTCCTGCACAGAAAGGCTGAGAAAATCAGGATGGGTCAGCCTGGAGGAGAGGAGCTTCGGGGTGGCCTAATTGAAGGCAGCTGAAGAAAGATGGAGAGGGGCTTTCATAAGGGGATTTAGGGACAGGACGAGGCGATGGCTTCAAACTGAAGGAGAGTATGTTTAGATTAAATATTAGGAAAAAAAAATGCCCCTGGGAGGGTGGGGAGGCCCTGGCACAGGTTGTCTGGAGGAGCTGTGGCTGCCCCATCCCTGGAAGTGCTCACGGGCAGGTTGTTTTACCACCCTTACTGTAAAACAAAACCCTTCTTCCTCCTATCTGGTGTAAATCAACCCTCTGCTTCCAGCCAGCAGCTCCACGCAGCGCTCTGCCAGCACTTTGGGGACGCTCGCTAATGGAGATGATTGCCCTGAGGGGAAAGGGGAGGGCAGGGGAGGCAGCAGCTCCCGTTTGCGGCTGGCTGGAGGCGCTGGAGCGAGTCCCAGCTCGGCTCCGAGCGAGCCAGACCCAAAGGGCAGCGCTGCCCAGAGCTCCAGGGACGTGGCTGGACATCAGCCCTGCACCCTGCAGCTGCCCCAGGGAGCTCCAGAACCTTCCACTCGGTCCTTTAATCCCAATCTCTGCATCCTGGTTCCCCTCTCCAGCTCCGATGGACCTGGGAAAGGCTGCGGGACAGGGATGGAGCTGCTCTCCANAGCCCTGCACCCTGCAGCTGCCCCAGGGAGCTCCAGAACCTTCCACTCGGTCCTTTAATCCCAATCTCTGCATCCTGGTTCCCCTCTCCACCTCAGATGGACCTGGGAAAGGCTCCGGGACAGGGATGGAGCAGGCTTGGAGCTGCTCTCCTGGGAATCCTCTCGTGTTCCCCGCAGGCTGGGAGGGGGCAGATGTGGCTGCTGCCGTTCCTGGCTGCAGGGTGAGGTGAGAGGGAGTGAGGAGCCCATCGCAGAGCTCTCCTGCACGCCCCCACACCCGGCTGGAGGACACAGGGATGTCCTGCACTGGGGAGCACTCAGGTGATGCCTTCAAGAGAACAGATTTTGGAACCACCTCTGGGCTCTGCTGACAGCAGTTTCTCCTCTTTTAGGGCATAAATGAACGCCCAGATCATCACCAAATTCCCACACAAGTCACACAGCCTTGTCTTCTGTGGCCTCCCTCCCATTCCAAGCTGCTCCCAGGGCTGGGATTTTTGTTGTTCCTTTCTTTTTTTTTTTCCTCCCTCCTCTTCTCTTAACCTTTCTCTGAGCTCTCACTTGCTTCCTCAGCACCTCAGTGTAATTGCCTGCAGTCTCCCAGGATCCCGGGGAGGATTTATGTAACACACCAGGCAGCAATTCCAAAGGCTGCTTTTGGATAGAAGAACTTAATGCTACAGCAGCCTCGGGGAAAAGGGGCTGCAATCCTCGGCAGGGCTGAGCTGGGGCTGCCAGAGGCTCTGGGGCAGCACAGGAGCCTCTCAGCCTCCCTGATCTCTGTGTGGGGAGGAGGAGGAGCTGTCTTTAGGCAAGTGGTTTGCTCCTTCTGCTTGGTTTTATCCAGAGGCAGGCAGCAAATGCTCAGCATTGGGAGGAGTTTGGGGTTTTTTTCTGGTTATTTTTGGTTATTTTGGTTGTTTTTCTGGCAGGCACCGTGGCTTGGCTGGGATTTCTTTCTCTCTCTGCTGCATTTTTGGGTGCAGGAGGGCAAAGCAGGTTCTTGGGGTAACTCTGTTTGCTTGAGGATGCATCAGGATTTTGGTGTTATTGATCATAAATCAGCCCAGGCAGGGATGGGAGGAGGGTGTGATGGCTCTTAGGAGGGAAAGGATTTCTTGTGAGGCTCTCAGAGCACGATGAGTCCACAGCAGCACTGGAGTGCTGGGGTTTGAGAGCTGTGCTCAGCACAGGCTGTGCCTGGCAGGGCTGGAAGGAACAGCTCTGTGCTCCAGCCAGCCACAGGGAACCCCCCAGACCTGCCCTGCTCCTCCCCTGTGAGCCTCCAACAGCTTCTGGCCCCAGGAAGAACAATGTGTTTTCAGGAAAGCTGAAATGTTTCACTCCTGTTTCCCTTTAACTCGATTTTATCCTTTTTTTCCCCCCTTCCAAAAATCATATTTGCCTTGATTTTGTTCCATTCAGGTGCTGCTGGAAATAAAACTGGAGCAATCAAAGTGAGTGTGGAGCTCTGTCTGTCCCTCAGTCTGCCTCCCCTCGCTCCCTCCCAGCTTTTTGAGCTGATTTCGAGTGCTTTCAACACAGAATTAGAGACCTCAGAGCTCAGAGGTGCCAGGGAGTGAAGATGGAGAGATTCAGCTGAGCAGAGAAGAGCCATCACCCTGATCAAGTCATTAGAGAAGCAGCATGAGATGGAGGCACAGCAAACCAGGGACATCATTCAAGGCAACAATTTCTTCACTTGGAACTTGATGGTGGCTTGTTTTTTTTTCACGAAAAAAAGGAAGAGAAAAGACTTTAAAAAGTTGTGCGACCTTCAAACTAAACCCAGCCTGGAGCTGCTGGACAGTCAGCCCTGCTCTGCTTGGATGGGGAGGCCCACACTGTCCTGTGAGGCACCTGCAGGACCTGCCCCACCTTTTCCAGGAGGATTCCTTCTCCAGGAGGGTGGTCAGGCTCTGGCACAGCTGCCCAGAGCAGTGCTGGGGTGCCCAAACCCCTGGAGGGGTTTGACATGTGGATGTGGCACTTGAGGACGTGGCTCAGTGGTGGCCTGGGCAGCGCTGGGGGGTTTGATTTGGTTGGATTTGATGATCTTGGGAGTGCTTTTCCAGCCTGAACAACTCAGGGATTCAGTGATTCAGTGCCTGGCTGCTCCTGAGTGGCCAGGGTGGAGCCACCAAGCTGTGCTGGCAGTGGCAGTGAGCCCAGGCTCTGCTGCCTTGAGCAGAGGAGCAGAACAAGCTCAGCCTGCCTGGTCCTGCCAGGGTGATTCCCAGTGCTGCTTCCCACATGGTTCCAGCAACACCAAACCCTCCTAAACCACCCTGTCCTTGTCATTCCAACAGCTCCAGGCCTCCTTTTCTTCTCCCAACCCACCTCCCCTCCAAGCAACAGCCACATCCTGCCTGGAATTACCAGCGCTGATCCATCACTTCCAGCACATCCATCATTTCCAGCACCAAACCAGCGTTTTGCTTCCTTGTCCTCCTTGTATCCATAAAGAATCAGGGCAGGGAACGACTCACAACAACAACAACAACAGCAGCAACATCCCAAAAAATCCTAAATTACCATTGCAGCCGAGGTTCCACACGCAGGGAAGTCGGGAAGTTCCGAGTTATGGTTCCCCCTGCAGCTGTAACTCTGGCACGCTGCACGTCTGTGTTAGGACATTAACGTTAGCCCCATAAACAGTCCTACAAAACACTACAGGCTCACAGGGGGGCCGAGCTACGATGGCCAGGGGAGCCATCACTCCTGCTGCCCTGACTCCTGCGCGTGAGTTCCTCCCTCAAAACAAGGAGTCAGCTCTCATTCACTTGTGATTCACAGCTCGGGATGCTGAGAGGGATGAGGGAAGAGGGATTGTTCCTTCTGCTGCTTCTTCATCCTTTTTTTTTTTTCTTTTTCATTTTTTTTCTTTCTTTTTTTTTATTGCTCAGGCTGTTGCCTGCCTGCCTGAGATCAGTGCTCTCCCTTTGTCTGACTCTGATATATCGGGAGGGATCTCAGATTTCCATTCCCAGCCTCTCTCTCTCCGAGGCTGATCCAGCTCCCCAGCAAGGCTCGGGCAGGCAATAGATAAGGGATAGCCTTTGATTGAATTGACTTAATTTATACGGCCGATGGGACACAGGAGGAATATTCAAATACAAATTAGCAGCTTTGTGTTTCCCAGGCATTGAAATCTCCCCGGCAGATAACGAGCTGCTGCAAGCTTATCTGCCGAGGGTCTCTCCCCAGCCACACCCATTCCCTTCCTCCCGAGATCCTGGAGTAAACACCGGGAAAGTTGAGAACTGGAGAGTTACAGAGTCCTGAAAGTGATAACAACTCAGGGCAGTTTTACACAGCTCTGACTCTCTGGGGAAGCTGCCTCTGCCCATTCCGCCGGCCCAGTCTCCCAGACCACATTTCCAAGTGGAAATGAAGCTCAGTTATCCACAGGAGCATCCTCTGGCAGTCCCAGTGACCTTCCTCTGAGTGGAGAAGATCCTCGTTTTGGGTGGGATGTTTAATTCTGCTCACAGATAAACCAGAGGTTTCTGTGATAATGCTCTGGTCATCTTCAGCAGTCACAGCTGGAAGGGTGGAGGAGCAGCAGAGGAAAAGGAGCACTCCCGGTGCAGTGGGATGGGAAAGGTCCCCAAGGACATGTTTTCCTGCTGGCTGCCCTGTGGGGTGTAATTAGGGATGCCCTGGGAAAGCTCCTGCAACGTTAAATTGTCCTTGCAGTGGAGATCTTGAGCTGGACATCTGAACGAGATGTGTGCCAGCAGGAAATGCCTGCAGGTGAACTAAACCAACAAATAAACCCAGTCTGGAGGCCAAACTGACCCTGGTGTTAAACTAAGTTTAAAAAAAAAAAACCTTTCCCAGGGTCTTAAACAGAAGAAACATTCTCTGATGGGATTCTCAGGAAGGAAGGTGGATTTTGAAGCTGGGGCAATGAGCAGCTGAATTCTGAGCTCCCAGAGCAGCAGCTCCTCCTCCGGAACCCCCTGGGACAATTCCCTTCCTGTGGCAGCAGAAGGCACCGGCTCCAGGAGAAGCTGCACGGGAGATCGGGCACAGCCGGAGCCTGGCTGGGCTGCCGGGGGAAAGGGAGGTGATATTCCCAGGGCAGGGAACATCCCTCCCTCCCTCCCCAGCTCCTCCCCACGCCAGGATTAGGGGCTGGAGCACACGAGGAGGAGGAGAAGAAGGAGGAGGAGGAGAAGAAGGAGGAGGAGGAGTGGGCTCGGCACGTTCCCAGCGCACGGAGCAGCGCAGAGCTGCCGACCAACACCAGAGATGCTGAGTGGTGCTGAGCGACCCCGTCCTGTCTGAGAGATCCCTCCCGGCACACAAACACGGCTCAGGCTCCTTCCTGGGTGAGAACTGCTGAGCGACCCCGTCCTGTCTGGGAGATCCCTCCCGGCTCAGGCTCCTTCCTGTATGAGAACTAAGGGAGATTTCTGCAGGAATGTTCTGGTTTCCTTGGTTTCCAGCTGAAAAGCTGGGGTGTGACTGGGACAAAGATTTCCCCCTCGCCTTCCAGGCAGGAATGTACCTGCTTCCCACTGCCACCAAATCCATGCTGGATGTTTCAGCGGAGGCTTGATGTGGTTTCAGAGGGCACTGAAATCCTGGTTTGGAGCAGAGGGATCTGGCTTTACCCAATCCTGCTTGGCTCGGGTGTGACTTCCAACCAACGTCCCAACTCTGAGGGGTACACTCCTTTCCCAGCCACAAAACAGCTGGATAACTCTGTCTCCATTAAACAGGAATCTGATCCTCTGACTTTTCCTCCCATTAGAAAGTAAAATGACCCAGGGAGTGACAAAACCACGCTGTCAAAAACAAGACAGTCACTTTGAAAAATCAATAATCCCCCGAGGTGCTATTGTGAGTTAACAGCTCTCGCCGGCCCGAAGCACAGGGCTGGGATTAATGCTGTTCTCTGGCACCTTCCCCACCGACATCCCCGCCACTGCTGCTCCTCCAGGAACTGCCTGACACGGAATTCCACTTAAAGCAGCACAAAGGATGAATTTTTCAGTTCGGTGACCAGATGAAAAAAAAAAATCGTCGAGAGAGATGAGGAAAGGAGAGAGAAGAAATGTGCTACAGGCCATCCTACATGCCTTATGCAAGGCAAACCCGAAATACAATCATTTCTCATTTGGCATGATTTGACAGTCACTGACTCCCACTCCTTTATTTCCACCCTGCTCAGATCCCATGTCTCAGGTTCTCCACGCCTGTAGCAGCACCTGCTGCACAAAACCAGCTCCTGCTGCTCTCTGGGCTGCAGAAAAGCAGTGCCAGGACAAGGGGACACGGCCTCGGGTTGTACCAGGGGACACTGAGATGGGGTGGCGGGAGAAATGTCCTCGCTAAAAGGGTTGTCAAGGCAGGGATGGACCAGATGTGTGGATGTGGCACCTGAGGATGTGGTTCAGTGCTGGGGGAATGGTTGGTTTTATAAATAAAGGTTTTCTCCAACCTGGAGGATCTGATGATCTGTTTGTCAAAAGCAGCACTGGAGCAGAGGTGTCACCTCAGCACAAAAATCAGGTTTCTGCAACGCTGACAAGAAGCTTCATTTTATTTTTGCATCATTTTCCCTTCCCTGTCTGCCCCTCAGAGAAAATGATTGCACTCACTGACTGAGCCCAGTCCATCCCACAGCTCTGAAAATGCTGTGCTCGTTTCCACCCCAAGAGAACAAAAAGTGATTAACACCCAGCAAATGGGTGGTACAGAGGGACAAAACATCTGGGGAGACTGGGGAGGGCCAGTGCTCCCAGATGTTTTGGGACACAGAGGTCTGGAGATGTGTCCCTGTGTTTTCCAGCAGTTACAGAAACACGGCAGCTGGAGGGGGCAGGTTGGGAATGAAGCAGATCCTGGAATCCTCCTTGCACTGCTCGATGCCTCAAACCCCAGCACTCCCAGCTGGTGTCACTGTGGGAGGTGACAAGGGGACACAGCACTGGGAATATTGACCCTGCACTCCTGGGAATGGGCTTTTCCCTGCTGGGGACAGCGATGGAAATGAGCCCTGAGCCAGGACAGAGGGGGCAGGGCTGCCTCGGGGCTCCTGGGTGGTTCTTTTCCACAAACCCAAGGTCCTGAGCAGCTGTTGCCAGTGAAACTCCTGATTTTCACGGAGTCAGAGCTGCCATCCTGTCCCAGTCCCGGGCTGGGATAATTAGCTGCTGCCTAAATCCCTCTTCAGAGATGGAGCAGACAGATTTTGCTCCAGGATATCCACACCAGCCCTCACCTTCCTGCATGGACATCGCTGGCATGGGAAGCACAGCGAGGTACAAAAAGGCAGAGGATTGTATTTCCTCACTCAACACCCGGCAGCTGGGCAGGCAAGCCCCAAAATTGATGTTCCCTGCCCTTCTCCACACCCCAGCCTGGCCTCACCAGGAAAAGAGCCAGGGATTGGGGAGCCAAAGTTTCCACAGCAGCTGCACAGACCTGTGGTACCACAGCATCCCTGGCTGCAGCAAGGGCCAGGTGAAATTACACATTAATCTCATTTTTTTTTTCCCTGTCTTGAGCAAAAGAAAATTGTCCAAAAGGGTCTTTCCTCCTCCTCCTCCTGTGATCGAGGCAACAACCAGAGAACATCTCCTGCCTTGGACTCCTTATTAGTTTAATTAGATGATTTTCTGCATGATTTATCCTGAACGCTGCAATTGCACAATCAAATCACAGATCAGTTGACAACTTCATTTAAAAAATTAGTGTTTAGCAGCTTTGTGGGCTCTAAAAGCTCCGAGGACATCTGTCAGCAGTGACCCCTTCTGACAGTGACAAGCAGTGCCAGGCTGTGTCCCCACCTCCTGCCCTGCCTGCAGAACAAAAAAATAAAAACCAACCAGGCTTGGGGTGGTTTTTTTTTGGCATCTGCCAAAGCTGCCTGGCCTCCCCCTGAGGTGTCAGTGCCCAGCTGGGAGCGAGTGGCAGCGAGGGGACAGTTCCTGCTGCTCCCGGCGTTCCTGATGGATTTACAGAGCCCCCTGAGCTCTGGGGGTTGTGTGGGAGTTGGGAGCTGCCACCTTTGCTCGGAGTGTCACTGAAACTGGAGCCCCTGCGCTCCCCTTTGGAGCTGTGCCCATCCCTGGGACACGGGGATGGGGAGGGAGGGAAGGGAGGGAGGAAGGAAGGGAGGGAGGAAGGGAGGAAGGGAGGAAGGAAGGAAGGAAGGAAGGAAGGAAGGAAGCTGAAGGACCCGAAGCTGAGCACAGGATCTCTCAGCAGTGGATTTCCCCCATCCCAGGCCTCCTGCAGGAGGTGTTGATCCGAGGGCAGGGTTTGGATCAGCTCTGGAGTTTCCCTGTGCTTGGCAGGCGGGCAGGGATCACTCCCAGCAGTGCCCACTGATGGGGACAGAGCTGCCTGGGCAGATCCTGCAGGGACTGCTGGGAGATTTCCCCATCATTTCCTGCAGGTCTGGGGGGGAGGAAACACCCTGTGCCTTCTGAGCAGGGAATGCACAAACTGTGCCTTGGCTCTGAAGAAGCAGAGGCCAGAGCCAGCTTCTCCTCCTGGCTCTATTTACCTGTTTATATCCTGGCTGTGCTTACCCAGAGAGCCAGGTGGAGATCTCTGAGGGGTGGACATCTCTGAGGGGTGGACATCTCTGAGGGGTGGAGATCTGCTCCTTCAGGTGTCTGAGAGCCAAGGCGATCCCTCTGAACCCTCCCTGTCCAGGCTGAGGCAGTGACACCCCTCCTGAGGGATCCTTTCCAAGGGGAATGTCCATCCTGGGTGACACAACAGTGACAACAAAGCATTTTTCCACTAAAGAGACAGAAGCCAGAACCAGCTTCTCCTCCTGGGTCTATGCTGTGATTACCCAGAGAGCCAGGTGGAGATCTCTGAGGGGTGGAGATCTGCTCCTTGAAGTGTCTGAGAGCCAAGGGGATCCCTCTGAACCCTCCCTGTCCAGGCTGAGGCAGTGACACCCACCCAGAGGGATCCTTTCCAAGGGGAATGTCCATCCCAGGTGACACCACAAAGCCCCCTTTCCCCCCAGACACCTGCAGAACCCCCCGTGGCNATCCTGAACGCTGCAATTGCACAATCAAATCACAGATCAGTTGACAACTTCATTTAAAAAATTAGTGTTTAGCAGCTTTGTGGGCTCTAAAAGCTCCGAGGACATCTGTCAGCAGTGACCCCTTCTGACAGTGACAAGCAGTGCCAGGCTGTGTCCCCACCTCCTGTCCTGCCTGCAGAACAAAAAAATAAAAACCAGCCAGGCTTGGGGTGGTTTTTTTTTGGCATCTGCCAAAAACTGAACCCTGAGGTGTCAGTGCCCAGCTGGGAGTGAGTGGCAGCGAGGGGACAGTTCCTGCTGCTCCCGGCGCTCCTGATGGATTTACAGAGCCCCCTGAGCTCTGGGGGTTGTGTGGGAGTTGGGAGCTGCCACCTTTGCTCGGAGTGTCACTGAAACTGGAGCCCCTGCGCTCCCCTTTGGAGCTGTGCCCATCCCTGGGACACGGGGATGGGGAGGGAGGGAAGNTGGAGATCTGCTCCTTGAAGTGTCTGAGAGCCAAGGGGATCCCTCTGAACCCTCCCTGTCCAGGCTGAGGCAGTGACACCCACTCAGAGGGATCCTTTCCAAGGGGAATGTCCATCCTGGGTGACACAACAGTGACAACAAAGCATTTTTCCACTAAAGAGACAGAAGCCAGAACCAGCTTCTCCTCCTGGGTCTATGCTGTGATTACCCAGAGAGCCAGGTGGAGATCTCTGAGGGGTGGAGATCTGCTCCTTGAAGTGTCTGAGAGCCAAGGGGATCCCTCTGAACCCTCCCTGTCCAGGCTGAGGCAGTGACACCCACTCAGAGGGATCCTTTCCAAGGGGAATGTCCATCCCAGGTGACACCACAAAGCCCCCTTTGCCCCCAGACATCTGCAGAAACCCCAGTGGCACCAGCCCAGTTCAGACCTCTGTGAAGGTGCTTCAAGAATCAGCCTCCACTGCACATCTCCAGCAGCCTGAGACAACTGGTGATAACGAGCTGCGCTAATTAGACTGTTTTAATTCAAAGGCCAGCAGGCTGGGAGAGATGGGAACCAAGGGAACCTTTGGGAGGCGGCCTCTGGGATTCCCAGCCCGTGTAATTCCTCCACAGTTGCCCACTGGTGAGTCCTTTAGCAAATGTCTGCCATCCCCACTCTCTCCTCAAAGGAGACCTTGGCCAGGAAGGGCGAGGAAGGACAGAACTCCCATCCCTCCCTTCTCCAGCAGCCCCTCTGGGCTGTGGAATCACAGCTGCTTCCAGTCAAATGAGCCTCCTTCCCCTCATCCCACGTTTCTTCAGCTGTTGTTCAATCGCACAGATGAGAGAAACAACTCAGGAAGGAGCTCATTAGAGGAGGACAATGCAGCAGAGGAACTGAGGTGGAACTGGGGAAGGAGGTGGTGGGTGGGAGAGGAGGGAATAGAAATCCTGAGAGGGGCAGCAAATACATGGGGCCAGCCCAAAGGGACCAAAAAGCACTTCACTGTCAGGGGCACCTCCCAGAATTGCTAAAAACTGAACAAACAGCAGGACTTGCCCCACATCTGCTGGTTGTGCCAGCCTTTCTAGCCCTGGGAGCTCCAGGAGCAGCTGCTGATCCCCTTTGGGCAGGAGTTCCCGTTTTTTGGAAAAATCCAGGTCTGTTCTGGATGGGTTCAGGAATGATCAGGGAAGGACTTGGGAACATCATGAGATGTGCAGACCAAAGGGATTTCAGAAGAGCACATCAGCCAGAAGAACACTTCAGCAGAACAAATCTCCTTGGGAAGTTGCTGTTTGGGGCCTTGGGAAGGAAAATGAGGATGAGGGGTCCAAGAGATCCTTTTTTGACCAAGTCCATGGAACTCCAGTGATTGAATCCAGCCTTACCTTGGCTCCCTGGCATGTCTAGAAATCCAAATTTAGAATTCCCAGCTGGGGAAAAGCAGCTTCTGGCCTCTCACTCCAGCTCCTTCCCCTCATGGCACCATCCCCTGTGTCCCATATTCTCTTTATCACCAAAACCCCCCGAAGGCACCACCCATGGTGGAAAACCACCAGAGAGGCAATTAGAAAGGAGTTAAAGAGAATTACAAACGCAGGGTTTATTTTCTGTTTTCTGCTAAGGCTGCTGCCAATTATTGTGCAATTAGGCTGCCTTCATTAGCAAATGAGATTAAAATTAACATCGTTAATTACTTGTTCTGTTAAACAGGGGAAAGCAGGCGTTGGAGGGGGGAGATGCAGGAAGGTTGTGCCTGGAGCAGGTGGAGCAACATCCTCCAGCTCTGCTCCTTGCAGGGTTATCCAGGGTGGGCTAACACAGACACCAAACTCACACCACTCTTGCAAGGAACAGAAAATCATCCCCACGCAGTGCAGAACACAAGCTGATGGCCACAGTGGGTTGCTCCCACCTGAGACTGGAGGGAGCCTCTCACCTCATTGGTGACTGGCACCAGGAATTCCTAAGGGGGCTGGCACCACCAGGGATGGGGAAATGGAGCCAGAACACAAATCATTGCTGTCATTTGTGGCAGTGTTTCCTTGGCCTGGAGGATGTGTGGATGTGAAGAACACTCTCCTGGGCTCACAGGCTGGGCAGGGAGGTCGAGGAGGAGCAGCAGAGCTCCAGGGGGGTGGTGGTGTCTTCACAGCCTGACTCAGTTCCAAAGCTGGGATGATGAGGAAGATCTCACAGAGCTGTGAGGTCACACTTGGGCTGGGAGGAGCTCAGGAGTCACCCAGCCCAGCTGCTGTCCCCATGCAGAGCTGCTGTGGCTGCACCATTGTCACCTGTTGTGTCTCTGGGCCGCTCTCGCAGCTCCAGTGCAGCCCCTGCCCCTTCTGACACTTCCTGCCCAACATTTTGCTTTCTTTTCCTTTGGGAGGGCTCCTCCAAGTGTTTCATTGGAGCTGCAGTTGCCCAGTGCTCACTGGCTGCTCCATGGACATGGAGAAGTGATCATTCCCATTCTGTTTGCATCAGCCCTTTTCACATTTCAGGACTATTCCAGTCTTGCTTGAATTCCTCTTCTTTGGACTAAACCATCCCAGTGTACTCAATTTTCCTTTTCAGCCTGTGCCTGCCAATCTTCAGTCAGTTCTCCTTGCTCTGGACTCTCTTCCAAAGCTTTTCTGGATGAGTTGTGCCCCAAACTGGATCCAGCACCCAGCTGAGCTCCCACAGCACTGGGCAAAGCAGGAATTCTGTTTTATGTGTCCTGCTGGGGCTAATTCTGTCCACAGTGTCATTTTTCACAGCACCTTGGCATCCCTCATCCCCTCCCTGATGAACAAAAGAGCCCCAGACCCTGCTGCAGGGTTGCCTTTCTGCATCCTGCATGAGAACAGTTCATTATGCCTGCCTGGATGGAAAATCCTGTACTTATCTCTATTAAATTGCATCTGATTTCTTCCAAACCATTTCTCCAATTTGTCAAAATCACTTTGAAAGAAGTAGACGGATTGAAAAGGCCCCTTGGAAAACGTGGAGTGCTGTGAGACAGCCCTGAATTCCAACCTGAGCCTCACCAGGCTGAGCTTTCCCTCAGATCTGTGTCTCACTTTGCTGGGAAGCACCTAAAAGAGGAATGTGGCCCCTGTGAGGGACATTGTCACAGGCTGAGCCTCTTCAAAGTGTGCAGAGGTGCAGATGATGTCCAAAACACCAGCAAAGGCTGCAGAGCCCCTGCTCAGGCTGCTCTCTGTCCATGCAGGAGTCCTTGCAGGGCACTGCAGCATCACTCCCCAGCCCCAAGCAAACCCCAAAACACTCCAGAAGTGGCTCCAAGCCATGGGGAATGGACTCACTGCACTCCTGCCCTGCTGCAGGGGTCACCTGGCAGCCTGTGCACTGCTCCTGGTCCCTTTTCTCCGTGGCACAGGTGGCACCAGGCCTCAGAGCCTCCCTGGGTAAGGCTTAGACAGAGCAGGGAGAGTTTTTATTTAGCTCTGCTTTGGAGCACTCAAACCTTTGCATTGGGAACGAGAGCATCGGGCTGGAGGTGAACAAAAACTGAGGTCACCTATTGCCTGTCCCCTTTGCTTGCAGGTTCCTCTGCTCCAAAAATACCCCTTTGGCAGGGGTCAGAACTGCCTCAGGAAGGAGCAGCCTGGCTGGGACAGACTCTGCTGATCCTGAGGGAGCACACAGAGCTCAGCCTCTTCCCTGCTGGATCTCTGATCTCCCAGGAGCCATTTCCCCTCTCTCTGAGCCTCTCAGCTGCACACGAGGTGCTGTGAGCTGCACCAGTGGTGGCACTGGGGCTGTGCCCCTAAATTCACCCCATTTCCTGCTCTCCTGACACCCCTGTGAGGCTGGGAGCAGGAATCTTCCCATCTCTCCAGCTGGAAGCCTCTNCATTGGTGACTGGCACCAGGAATTCCTAAGGGGGCTGGCACCACCAGGGATGGGGAAATGGAGCCAGAACACAAATCATTGCTGTCATTTGTGGCAGTGTTTCCTTGGCCTGGAGGATGTGTGGATGTGAAGAACACTCTCCTGGGCTCACAGGCTGGGCAGGGAGGTCGAGGAGGAGCAGCAGAGCTCCAGGGGGGTGGTGGTGTCTTCACAGCCTGACTCAGTTCCAAAGCTGGGATGATGAGGAAGATCTCACAGAGCTGTGAGGTCACACTTGGGCTGGGAGGAGCTCAGGAGTCACCCAGCCCAGCTGCTGTCCCCATGCAGAGCTGCTGTGGCTGCACCATTGTCACCTGTTGTGTCTCTGGGCCGCTCTCGCAGCTGCAGTGCAGCCCCTGCCCCTTCTGACACTTCCTGCCCAACATTTTGCTTTCTTTTCCTTTGGGTGGGCTCCTCCAAGTGTTTCATTGGAGCTGCAGTTGCCCAGTGCTCGCTGGCTGCTCCATGGGCATGGAAAAGTGATCATTCCCATTCTGTTGCATCAGCCTCTTTCACATTTCAGGACTATTCCAGTCTTGCTTGAATTCCTCTTCTTTGGACTAAACCATCCCAGTGCACTCAATTTTCCTTTTCAGCCCATGCCTGCCAATCTTCAGTCAGTTCTCCTTGCTCTGGACTCTCTTCCAAAGCTTTTCTGGATGAGTTGTGCCCCAAACTGGATCCAGCACCCAGCTGAGCTCCCACAGCACTGGGCAAAGCAGGAATTCTGTTTTATGTGTCCTGCTGGGGCTAATTCTGTCCACAGTGTCATTTTTCACAGCACCTTGGCATCCCTCATCCCCTCCCTGATGAACAAAAGAGCCCCAGACCCTGCTGCAGGGTTGCCTTTCTGCATCCTGCATGAGAACAGTTCATTATGCCTGCCTGGATGGAAAATCCTGTACTTATCTCTATTAAATTGCATCTGATTTCTTCCAAACCATTTCTCCAATTTGTCAAAATCACTTTGAAAGAGATAGACGGATTGAAAAGGCCCCTTGGAAAACGTGGAGTGCTGTGAGACAGCCCTGAATTCCATCCTGAGCCTCGCCAGGCTGAGCTTTCCCTCAGACCTGTGTCTCACTTTGCTGGGAAGCACCTAAAAGAGGAATGTGGCCCCTGTGAGGGACATTGTCACAGGCTGAGCCTCTTCAAAGTGTGCAGAGGTGCAGATGATGTCCAAAACACCAGCAAAGGCTGCAGAGCCCCTGCTCAGGCTGCTCTCTGTCCATGCAGGAGTCCTTGCAGGGCACTGCAGCATCACTGCTCAGCCCCAAGCAAACCCCAAAAACTCCAGAAGTGGCTCCAAGCCGTGGGGAATGGACTCACTGCACTCCTGCCCTGCTGCAGGGGTCACCTGGCAGCCTGTGCACTGCTCCTGGTCCCTTTTCTCCGTGGCACAGGTGGCACCAGGCCTGAGAGCCTCCCTGGGTAAGGCTTAGACAGAGCAGGGAGAGTTTTTATTTAGCTCTGCTTTGGAGCACTCAAACCTTTGCATTGGGAACGAGAGCATCGGGCTGGAGGTGAACAAAAACTGAGGTCACCTATTGCCTGTCCCCTTTGCTTGCAGGTTCCTCTGCTCCAAAAATACCCCTTTGGCAGGGGTCAGAACTGCCTCAGGAAGGAGCAGCCTGGCTGGGACAGACTCTGCTGATCCAAACAGAGCACACAGAGCTCAGCCTCTTCCCTGCTGGATCTCTGATCTCCCAGGAGCCATTTCCCCTCTCTCTGAGCCTCTCAGCTGCACACAAGGTGCTCTGAGCAGCACCACTGGTGGCACTGGGGCTGTGCCCCTAAATTCACCCCATTTCCTGCTCTCCTGACCCCCCTGTGAGGCTGGGAGCAGGAATCTTCCCATCTCTCCAGCTGGAAGCCTCTGTCAGAAGGAGGTTTAACAGCGTACCCGTGGTTAGTCATGAGCAGGAGGCCACTTGGGGAGCTGACACTATTTCTCACTCAGGGGAGATTTTCGGTGTTGATGATGTGTAAAATGTTTGCCTTGAATTTCCCCGAGACCCAGCGCGGAGCAGGGTCTGATTCCAAAGCTGTGTTTAAGAACGGCCATGAACTTTATTAGGTGTGAGCCCTTGGGTGAGGAAAACGATGGGATTGTGAGCAGGGCAACACCCCGTGCATGGCAAGCAGGCAGCTGCTCTGGGGAGAGTTTCCTCCTGCAGACCTCATCAGGAAATGAAATGAGAAAAATAAAGAGGCAGGACCAGGCAGGGAATTCTCCTGCCTTCGTGCCCCAGGGGAGTGGATCCAAATGAATGGGCCTTTCCCAGTGCTGATGGCTCGGTGGAGGTGTGGGAGTCACATTGTCAGCTGGTGTAAATCAGGGTGTACTCGGAGAGAGAGCTGCGACATTCATCCACATCCCTCTTAGCCAGCCCACCGGGAGCAGCAGGATGAGCCAAAAGCAGCTCAGAGATCCCTGGATGCCAGCTGGCTCCCTGTGGGAGGAGTGCACAGGGACGGGGACGCTGCTCAAGAGCCACTCAGGGTGGTAAAGTCCTCACCAGTGCCAAATCAAAGCACTGGCGCTTCCATGCTCCTCTTTCAGGCTCAGCAATTCCCTGGAGAAGAGCTGAAAGGAGACTGGCAGAGGGGAATAGAAGCGGTGGGCTGGGATCTGCAGGCTGGAAGGGGCTGGGAAAAGCTGCAGAGGGAGCCTGAGGTGTGCAGAGGGCAGAGAAAGGGAGAGACAATGAGAGAAACAAGTGATCCGGAGTTTTCCTGTCAGACTCCTCTGTGAGGGCAGATTTATCTGCCTCCTTCCTCTGGAAAATTCATTAGGCTTTTGTGCCTCCCTCCTCTCCCTGCCAACATTCTCCAGCTTTGCCCAGGAACAAACCAGTAACTCATATCCGTGCATTCTCCTCTCCCAGCTCCCCTGAAACCTCACAGAATCCTCCCAGCCCAACTCTGCTCCTGCATCCTGGGAGGATGCAGATATTCCTGCCAACAGCAGAAATCCTCTGCTGAGCCCTGGATGAGCAGCTCCCCTGGGAATACGAGGGCAGAGGCTCCAGGAGCAGGGTGTGCTCTTCACTCAGCTTCATTTGTCCCCAGCTCAAGCCAAAGGAAGGGGAAGTGGCCTGTCCCAGCATTCCTCAATTTGCCAAAGAGCTGGCCATGGGAGGAGATAAGGAATGAGGGCTGGAATCTTCAAAGAAGCCACGAGGAGCAAAGAGCAGCTGGAATGTGTGTTTGGGCACCGATAAGATTGTGAGCGTTCCTTTCAGCACCTGACAGCCAGAAATCTCAACAAGGCAGACAGATTAAATTCCTACAGGCATTAATTAAAAGGATTCTGACGAGGAGAGAAATTAAGGCCCAAACAGGGAGCAGAAACAACTGTTATTTTTTGTCCTCAGAGAATTCTCACCTCCAAACAAGCGCTGGGGAGGTGGGGAAAGGTTTGTGTGAGATGCAGATGGGAGATGCAGAAACACATCTTCAAAAGGAAAGGGCCACAAACGAGCTGGAACAAAAATCCTGGGATGGCTCTGGTGGTGGTGAAACAGGAATGAAGAGAGACAGGAAGAAGCTGATCACTGTGGGCAGCCTGCAAAAATGGGAAGGTGGAAAAGGCAGTGAAATCCCAAAGATTCCTGTGGCCACTCTGAGATTTCCAAGAGGCAAAGAGAGTTAAGCATCACCTGTGCCCAGCTCCTGTGTGGGGAGAGCTGGAGGGAGGGCACAGGCAGAGTGTGGCTGCAGCTGAGACAGAGGAATGGGATCTCTCACAGTGCTGTGTGTGAGAAAGGACAAAAACCTGTCCAGGAATCCTCATCTGCTGCTGAAACTGGCTGGGAGGGCTCTGTGTGTGAGCTTTGTGCGTGGCTGAACGAGCAGGGATGTGTGGAGACACCTCCAGCTCTCCCTGACTGCACATCCACAGCCCTGAGAGGAGGAACAACCCTGTGAGCCAGACACGAGGTGAGGGGCTGGCAGAGCCTCAGCAGGCTCCTGGTTCCACCAGGAATGCCAGGGAGGATTCGAGGTGAGCTGTTTGCCACAGCTTCCCTCCCTAATGAAAGAAAAATGCCCTTCTTCCCTTCATCCCCATCCTCCCCAATCTAATCTGGCTCTTTGCCTGGAGGTCTCTGCACCCTGCACAACCACGCCTGGAGGGTCTGTGGCTGCCAGATTCCTCATCCCAGCAGCTGCAGGGGCACAGGAGGGTGGCAGCTCTGCCCCTGCACCCCTGTGACACCCGTGTGGGTGGGTGCTGCTCCCCAGCTCCCGTGGAACTGCCTGGATCCGCGTTTGGCTGCGATCCTGCTGCCTCTGGAAGGCGCATCCAGCCACAGCCAGACAGATCCCACCCACCACAAGGCAGCACGGCTGACGTCTTGTGGCAGTCCCTCGAGGACACGTCTCCAGAAAAAGAATCACACAGCTGCTCATCCCAGCTCCCAAAGTCACCACTTCTCTCCCTGTTTGGTTTTTTTTTTAATTTTTTTCCCCCCTCTTTTTCCTCTCAGTCTCTTTATTTACATCGTTTTCCTCCCGACAGCTCGACAGAGCAGGGGATGCTTCGTGGCAGGGAGGGCTGGCTTGGCAAAATCCTCACTCAGGAGAGCCTGGAGTGGCTCGGGAGCACGTTTGGAAAAGCCACGACCCCGTTGTAATGCAGCTGCCACGTGCCAGGGATTAAACACCGACTTGGAAGTTGACGGGAGTGAAATGTCAGCTCAGGGGTTGATTTCATTCACCTGACATTCCTGTTAATAACAATGCCTAATTAGAAAGGCTTTTAAGCATCCCTTACATTAATTTAACGTGAAAATCTCCTGGAGCTTTATTGGAATTTTTTTTCTCCCCTGTAAAATTAACCCTGCAGGCTTGTTACACATGTTTTCATTAGGGACTGTGAGCAGCGGGGATATCCGATGAATTAGAATCAGCCCCTCAAGTCTTTGAGTTTAACTTTGTATTTCAAGTTCTTTTATGCTGATAAAGCCCTAATTTGATCCCTCCATTAATTTAAAACGTGCCACAGCCCCCTCACGCTGCAGCTGAGGGCTGGGAACCCGAAACCACTGCTGCCAATTCCCCATGCAAAGCAGATGAAAAGCCTGGCCTTGGGAGCCTCTGGGAGCAGCTGGTGCTAATTCTGGTGTGGAGCCTCTCACATGGCTGTGCTCCAAGGGAGCTGCAAAGCCACCACAGGGTTGCCCCTTTATTCTTTTATTATTTTAATTTTTTAAAATTTTATTATTTTATTCCTTCTCCCTTTAAGATGCCGAGGCTCCCACCTTCAAGGGCACGTTGTGCTGCAGCAGGAGCTGAAATATCCCAGGGGTGTTTATGGGGATAACAGAGGCTGTTGAAGGATCACAGGGCTCAGCACAGAGAGGGCCTGGCCCTGGCTGTGACCACACTGTCCCAGTGCCTGGGCCTACAGGACAAGGGGAATGTGAGTCCCCTCTGAAGGTTTTCCCATCCCTTGGGAGCCCAGGCCTTTGGAGAACAGCCTGAGCTCCTCCCAGCCCTGGGATTCATTAAACTGTGTCACTGCATCAAGGTTTGGGCTTCCATTGAACTTCCCAGCTTGGCAGGGCACAGAGTGATTTTAATGATGGATCCAACTCGGGGGCTGGAGGGAAAGTGGAAGCAACAGGAACAAATGCTTGACTGGCATAAATCCATGGGATTGTTTGACATGCAGTGGGAATCTGACACAGAGCCAAGTCCCCTGTCACACCGAGGTGTCACTGAAACTGAACCTGAGTGGCAAAAGATTCACACTGACACATTAATGGAGGAGAACATGCACAGCCCTTGTTCTCCTGCAGCCCACCACGGGATGGTTTCCCTCGTTATCTTCTGCACTGCTGCAGCTTCCCCAGATCTGACAATTCCCAGCTGATTTCACCCCTCTCCACAGCAAACCACACTGCTGCCTGATGCTCCAGATGTAAGAATGCCTTCTGATAACCACAGAGACTTCTCCTCTTATTAAGACTTTCCCTTGAGTCACTGCACATTAATATTACCCATCTGTGGTGTTTATCCTCTCTCAGTGTGCACACACTTATCCTGTCCCTCGCAGTTGTTACTTTGCCAAGCCGTACATAATTAGATGTTCTGAATATCTCCCTGTTAATCAGACCCTTTGAACTCCCAGGTTTGTCAGCACCCCTGTCCTGAGGGGTTCTGCAGCACTGAGAGCAGTGTCCCACATTGTCCCAGACTGTCCCAGAGGGAGGGAGCAGGACCCTGTGCCTGCAGTGGCCTCAGCCTGTCTGTGCAGCCACGGCACAGCTCATTCCCCCTCTCCAATCCCCACATCCCTTCTGATCATCCTCGTGAGTCCTCCAAGGCTCTGTTGAAGATGATGGAGATCTCTTCTGCCAGCTCAGAGCCCTGCTCCCTCCCTCCCAGCACTCATCTCACGGATCAAGTCCTTAACCGGCGATTGGCAGGCAGGGGGAGAGGCTCGGGTGGGGAATGAAAGGCACACACACAATTTGTATGCAAGTTTAGCTGCTCTGTTCACTCTGGCATTGCCTCAGAACCTCGTTCAGTTTGCTCCCTGCTGAGAATTTGTTTCTGGAAACCCGTCCTGCCTAATTTCCTAGACTTCCCAAAGCTATATCCTTCGGGGGAAAAAAAAAAAGAAAAAAAAAAAAAAGGCTCCTTAGCTTCCTTCTCTAACTGCCCTCTGCTAAAGAGCTTTTCTTGATCCTTCCCAGCTGCTCAGAACCTGCTGCATGGGTTGGCCTTTTTCTTGCAAAATCCACCCTCTGCCCTGCATGGGAGCAGACTCAGGCCAGGAGCAATCACACCTGATGGGAAACCTCTGCTTGGATTGGTGGGATTTCAGCTGGACAACATCTGGAGGTGAATTTGTATCACCTTGGCATCTGCTGAGAAAATTTTGGTACCCTCTCCCCAGAATGGTCTGATAAAAGCCACCAGGACTGGAGCTCTGGCTTTTACAGGGGCTGTAAAAGGATCAGGAGTGGAAATGCTGCTGTTAGGATAGTTTTGGAAGCTGGAATTGGATAAAAAGCACTGCAGCTCAGGCTGCCTGGGCTTCCCTGCCATTGCCACCCCTCTCATGCTGCTGTCTCTCGTCCCTGCTGAGATTTCTTAGAGGCTGAGTCTCCCCACCTGAGCTGCCAACACCTGATCTCGGCAGCTCAGCCAAGCACGGGGACTTGGCACAGGTGACAAAGGCTGAGATGTGGCTGCTAATTGTGTTCATGCTGCTTTTCCATAGGATGGCAGGGCCTGAGAAGTGACAGACTTAAAAAAAAAGCTTAAACCTATAAAAAACCCTGACCCACAGATTACCTAACAAGTCTGCAGTGATTTGTAAAGGGAAAGGAAACCTATTTCTGAGAATTTTCCCAAAATCGAGGAGGAAAAGAAGTGTAAGAACATGTCAGGAGCACAAGATGCTGAGAGGTGAGGGAGCAGCAATAATCCAGAGGCTGAGCTTCTCCTGTGGGATAAAAACCTGTGGGTGCCAGCCCTGCCTGCAGAACAGAGCTGCTGAGAGCACAGCAGGACAAACCCCCAAAGGGGCAGGAGCAGGGCTGGCAGGGAAATCTCCCCTCAGAGATCCCACACGGCCCTGCAGGGCACACAGAAAGGCCCTTCAGTGCCTGCCCGGGTGAGGGAGTGGGGATGTGGGGAGGGTGAGGAGCAGTGAGGGTGAGGGTGAGGATGAGGATGAGGAGCAGTGAGGGTGAGGATGAGGGTGAAGATGAGAGTGAGGAGCAGTGAGGATGAGGATGAAGATGAGGACGAAGATGAGGATAAGGAGCAGTGAGGGTGAGGAGCAGTGAGGGTGAGGAGCAATGAGGGTTAGGATGAAGATGAGGATGTGGAGCAGTGAGGCTGAGGCTGAGACTGAGGATGGAGATGAGGATGAGGAAGAGGATGAGGAGCAGTGAGGATGAGAATAAGGATGAGGATGAGGAGCAGTGAAGATGAGGAGCAGTGAGGATGAGGATGAAGATAAGGACGAAGATGAGGATGAAGATGAAGATGAGGCTGAGGCTCAGGATGAAGATTAGGATGAGGCTGAGGATGAAGATGAGGATGACGGTGAGGGTGAGAATGAGGATGAGGATGCAGAGCAGTGAGACTGACTCTGAGACTGAGTCTGAGACTGAGGCTGAGGATGAGGATGAGGAGCAGTGAGGATGAGGATGAAGATGAGGCTGAGGCTGAGGATGAAGACGAGGCTGAGGATGAGGATGAGGCTGAGGCTGAAGATGAGGCTGAGGAGCAGGGAGGGTGAGGGTGAGGATGAGGATGAGGCTGAGGCTGAGGATGAGGATGAGGATGAAGACTAGGCTGAGGATGAGAATGAAGATGAGGATGAAGATGAGGACGAAGATGAGGATAAGGAGCAGTGAGGGTGAGGAGCAATGAGGGTTAGGATGAAGATGAGGATGTGGAGCAGTGAGGCTGAGGCTGAGACTGAGGATGGAGATGAGGATGAGGAAGAGGATGAGGAGCAGTGAGGATGAGGATGAAGATGAGGATGAGGATGAAGATGAGGCTGAGGCTGAGGATGAAGACGAGGCTGAGGATGAGGATGGAGATGAGGATGAAGATGAAGATGAGGATGAGGATATGGAGCAGTGAGACTGAGTCTGAGCCTGAGGCTGAGACTGCAGGTGAGGATGAGGATAAGGACGAAGATGAGGATGACGATGAGGATGAAGATGAGGACGAAGATGAGGATAAGGAGCAGTGAGGGGGAGGAGCAGTGAGGGTGAGGAGCAATGAGGGTTAGGATGAAGATGAGGATGTGGAGCAGTGAGGCTGAGGCTGAGACTGAGGATGGAGATGAGGATGAAGATGAAGATGAGGATGAGGATATGGAGCAGTGAGACTGAGTCTGAGCCTGAGGCTGAGACTGCAGCTGAGGATGAGGATAAGGACGAAGATGAGGATGACGATGAGGATGAAGATGAGGCTGAGGCTGAGGATGAAGACGAGGCTGAGGATGAGGATGAGGAGCAGTGAGGATGAGAGTGAGGAGCAGTGAGGATGAGGATGAGGACAAGGATAGAGATAAGGATGAGGCTGAGGATGAGGCTGGAGATGAGGATTAGGATGAGGAGCAGTGAGGATGAGACTGAGGCTGAGGATGAAGATGAGGATGAGGATGAAGATGAGAATAAGGAGCAGTGAGGATGAGGATGAGGATGAAGACTAGGCTGAGGATGAGAATGAAGATGAGGATGAAGATGAGGATGAGGATGAGGATGAGGAGCAGTGAGGATGAGGATGAGCATGAAGATGAGGATGAGGATGAAGATGAGGCTGAGGAGCAGTGAGGATGAGAATGACGATGAGGATGAGGAAGAGGATGAAGGTGAGGATGAGGATGAGGATGCGGAGCAGTGACACTGAGGCTGAGGCTGAGGATGAGGCTGAGGAGCAGGGAGGGGCTGCCCTGGGCACAGGGTGATGGCAGTGTCCCGTGTCTGTCAGCACAGCAGAGCCGTGGCCGGGCCCAGCTCAGCCTGTCAGCTCCCAGCAGGCTGGCTGGGATTTCCATAATAACGGGCCTATTTGAACTGTGCTCCAGCAGCTCCTGACAAGACACAATATTTTTGATTAAACAGCTTCCCAGGAAGGAGCTGCTGCCTTAAACCGCTGGCACTTTCCCTGACCCGGTGTGATCTCATTAGCGGCCCCTCAGACACGTCTGATGGCTCTGAAATTCCTCCTCTCCTCCTTCCTCCAAACCAGCCCTCCTCACCCCCGTGCTGTGCCCAGTTCCCAGCCCAGGAACAGGGCATTCCATCCGCCCTCTCCAACCCCTGAGAGCCTTTTCTGCAGCTGCTTCCCTCCCTCACTCCTCCTCCTTTCCTCCCCTCTCCATCCCCGAGCTGCCCTCTCAGTTTTCTCTGGCTCTCACACCATCTGTCTCTCTCCTGGCTGCTGCCTTTTCTTTATTTGTTTTTTTTCCCCTCCTCTACTGACCAGCCCGACAGAGAGAGAGATAAATCTCCCAAGCCAAGGAGACCACGTCCTCCATATATATTTGTGTGACAAAGATCAAAGGCAGCAGCTTTGACAGGCAGATCCAATAACAGCACGGAGCTGCGCTGATAGCAACGAGGCAAATGGATAGTTCTGATTTTAGGAGATTATTGACTGCAAAAAAACCAAAAAAAAAATGTTTCCCAGCAGCGGGGCTTTAGAGAGGAACTGTCCCCAGAGCAGGAGAACAAAAGGAGTGAAATATGAGTGAGGAATGGGCCTCCCTGCTGCATGAGCCACTTGGAGCTCAGGTGGAGACAGGTGAGATCTGCTTCCAGCTGAGCCTGCAGCCAGCTGGGCTCTGCACAGGGTTGGGGCACTGTCACCCTGAATTTTGAAGCCTTCTGATAAGTTGTAATTTGGAGTCAGATTTCCCATGGTTTTTCATGTACAGGTGTTGTTTTTTAACTAGCTTGGATGTTTACATCCTTCTTAGTGGGATGGATTTCCTTGACAAGCATGTGTATGAGCCAGTGTGTGTGTAGAGGTGGGAATTTTCTCACCCAATTAGAACCTTTTCCTCCTCTTGTATATTTAATTTTTATAAAATATTTATAATATTTTATCCATTCACAGACTATTTACAGACTCACGAGCTGTGAGCTTTTATTAGTTAGGGAAACAAGGCAAAATGGCCACAAGTAACTTTTTCCAGGGTTTTTTAAGCACTATTTACCCAATAACCAGATGCCACCTCTGTTATTGATGTTTGTGACCCAATGGTGGCCACTAGAGGACTGCAATGGGGACCCTTTTCACCCAATGACAGAAAACCACCCAAACCCAAGAAGAAGAAGGTGAAAAGAAGGTCTTAGACAGCACCTTAAATCCTCCATCTTGGCTCACACACATTGCTATAGACTAAAACATTAAACCCTGAGTTTTTCACCCTGTGAGATCACACAGCACCATTCAAACCCCACACCCACAATCTCAGTGCTCTCACTCAATCTCAGAGCCTGTCCCAAGGCCTCAAGTCAAATGTGGTGCCTGCCTGACAGTCAGCACCTTTTAACACAGAAAAACTAAAAAATTTTCAGCTTCCAATGTTCCAGCACTCCTTTAGCCTGTTTAATGTTGGGAACTGAAAATCTGTGGGGTGTGCACAGGGGAATCTGGGTCAGGACAAGAAACCATCTTTGGTTCTGGTTCTTTCCTGCCCTCAGTAAAGACCCCTCAGAGCAGCTCACGCTGCCCCTCCCCACGATCACATTGGGCACACAGGTTATTCTCCTTCTGGGGGAGAGGGAGAAATTGAGATGCAGAGCTCCCCCAGCACGAGTTCCCCTGCAGGAACGTCCTGGGGAGGCTCACAGTGAAGGCTGGGGGGGATAAGGGCTGCAAAGGGACACCAAATGAGCCAAAGGGGAGGCAACAAACCCCACCAACCCCACCAGGTTTGAAGAACCAGGAGCCAGGAGGATTTTTCTACTTGTGATGTCCCCACCCTGAGCTTTTCCAGCCACCTGGAAGCACCTGCAGGACCTGGTGAGAACAGCCAGGGGATGTCAGGAGAGGCTTCACATTTGGGTTGTGCTCCAGCTTTCCTGACAGGGAATGTCCTGGGAACAGCAGGAGGATGGGGGGGGTGACCTCCAAAACAGAGTGACAAACCCAGCCCTGAACGGGAGCATCCAGAGGAGCCGGGATCAAACCACTTCACCCCAAGACCTGCGGGGAGTGGAAACATTTGGCAAATATTAAACAAACAAAACTCACAGGGAGCTGCTAAAGCAACTCTGTGAGAGCCTGGGAACCTGCAGAGGGGGTCAGGAAAGTGATGTGGAGCCATTTCGAGCGCTGAACTGGATTAATTGGAACCACCAGCAGGTTGTGAAGTCGGGATGGGGGCACGAATACGGGGTGTGAAGGATATTTCATCTCCCTGGGCTTAATTTCAGCCAATTAGCACCCATCCTGGGAAAGGGGGGGGAGAGCTGTTAAGTGCTGGATAACAAGAGTGTGAGCTCAAGTGTGAAGAGGTACGAGCAGGAACAGAGAGCCCCTTTCAGCAGCATCTCTGTCAATATTCAGAGATGGAAAAACACCGTGAAATCGTTTCTCCTGCATTCTGGGGAAAGGCAGGGAATCTCACAGTGCAAACACACTAATGGGCTGCGCGGGGATCTGAAGGAGGATTGGTGAGGTATTAGAGCAGGCTGCATTAAGGGCTGGGCGGGGTGGAGGGGGGGAAAGAAAAGAGCGAGAAAAGAGACGGGATTTTCAGGGAGATTTCACCCAAATCGATTAAGTGAGAGCTGTAAAGGGGCAGCATTCCGTGGGGAGGGAGCGGGTGATTGGCCCGAACAGAGAAAAGCACTCAAAATGCAGGATGGAAGGGGAGTACGTGGCTGGCAGCTTCCCTTCAGGCAGGGACCAGGAGGGACCACGGCGACAAAAGTTTCTCCTGTGTCAATCCTGTGCACGAATCTGTGAAGCCCCCTCAACATCCCTCCTTGAAAACCCCTGGAAAACACTGCCAGGGCCAGAGCAGGGGCAGGATTGTGCCTGGAGCAGATCCCGGGCTGGCTGTGTCCCATGCAGGTGATAGGAAAATTAATCCACCAACGCCAGAGGTTTGTGTCCAAAAAGGAGACAGAGGAGTCTTTTTACTTTATTCAAATAAAGGGAGAGGCCATGGGGCATTTCCCCTGGGGTCTCTCAGATTTTTGGAGGGTGCAGCCTCCTTTTTATCCTCATTTCCCAGCCACATTTCCCTCTCTCTTTCCCCATTCCCTGAGGTACTTCAGAGGTGCAGAGTTCCCACAATGCCTCATACCTAAAGATTCCCCTTTAACCTATAACCTCCCCTTTAAATCTTTAACTCTTATGGAATTTATAGATTTCCCCCATTGTATCTTTCGATATCCAATTTCATTTATCAGCAAACCTACAGTTTGTTTGTAAAGACAAAAATCTTCTTTTCCCTTCATCAGTCAGTGGAATCCTTCCCATTGTTTCTTTTATCTCTCAGTGCTGGTTTTCTCCAGGGCTTGTTTGTAAAGACAAATCTGCCATTCCCCTCGCAGGGCTCCATGTCCCTGGTGTCCCCTTTGCTCCCTGGGATGGGAACAGCCCCTGTGTCCCAAATGTGCTCCAGGGAGAGGCTCCAGAGCCTGGGGGAGCTGAGGGCAGGCAGCACTCAGGTCTCAGCAGCTTGAGAGGGGCACTGCCTCAGCCAGAATGCACAATGAAATAAATCCTTTTGGGGTGAGAGCAGGTCCAGGGGGGAACAGACCCCACAGACCCCACACGAGGGCAGAGAGAGATTGTCACCCAAATCCTGCATCCTTCTGATTTGTTCCTTCAGGAACAGCAAAGAAACCACTCATTTCTGAGTTTGTTTCCCTCTATTTGGAAAAGAGCTGCAAACTCAGGCTAAGGAAAGAAAAAAAATGCATCTCAAATGACCAAATCCAGTTTTTAAAATGCACTGTTTTGGAAAAATAAAATAGAAATCCATGTGAGTCAAGGGGATTAATTAAAAGCAAGTCCTGGCTGCTCTCAGATAACCCCAATGGACAAGCAGAACACTAAGATGGGACAGGGAGGAGGAAGCTGCTCCTGGAAAATGTTTCCTCTGTCTCTGAGGGTTCACAGGTAACACTGACTCTGCTCACAGCTCAAGGGCTGGACAAGATTAGAATCATAAGGAAAAAAAAAACCAAAAAAAATCCCTTCTTTCTCACTTGTTTATTCTCAGTATAAAAATGTTCTGGAAAGTGCAAATCAGACTGCACAGAGCAGCAGCAGCTCTGTGGGGATCCTGGTTCTGCCCTGCTGGAAGTTCTGCTGCCCTGGAGAACAGGCAGGGCTCTCCTGGCAGCATCAGGGCTGAATTTTGGCACCCCTGGCTCTAAAACCTCCCGGGGCTGACTGTGGAAAATGGCACTGTTTTCACACATCCCATTCCTGGTGGCGTCTTCTGTCAAGTGTTCACGGAAACAGACGACAGAATGTTTGGGAATCATTAATTGGTGTTTTAATGAATGACTAATCAATGCTTACAGATTACTGGAAAGCCCAAACAGTCAATAGGTTGCTCATAATATTCTGTAATACCTTCTCTCTGACATGCTTCTAATCACCTGCTAAATTATGCTCCTCGTGTCTTTAATGCCTATTAATCATTTATTAATCTTTCATAAGCCACTTGCAAATGAAAGCAGGATAAAAACCGTGAGATCCCTTCCGTTCTGCCAGACCTGAGTTTTTTGAGCTTTAGGGAAGGATCCATCAAGCAGAGACAGGATTTGAGCCCAATCCTAAACCTTTGTGGCTTTCTGGGCCATGGGTAATTCCCCACCTTGGGCAGGATTTGAGGGAGAGTGGGACTGGCAAGGGCAGCTGAGGGTTTTGTGGTTCAGGTGATGTTGAAGTGGTGCTTGGAAATGATGGAATTGTCACGTCCACAAAAGCTTCGTGGAGAAAATCCTGGCAGGGAGAGGGAGAGGGAGGAATTAACTTCAAGGCTTAAAGCAAAGAAAGGGGGAAAAAAAAATCTTCTCTGTGTAAGGATTGAAGCAAATGGACCACGGGAAGGGGGAAAATAACTGAAAATTGGTTCTGGTAATCACAGGAAAATCAAAAGATGCTCCAACACAAAGTATGAGAAAAAGAACTGCTAACACAACACATCTGTTCCTCCTCCCAGATAGGACCCATTTTTATAAAAATATCTCTGTGTTTCTGAGATCTGCTGGAGCCAGGAGAAGCTCCATTGGCAGATCCCAAAGGCTGCCATGGAATTCTGTCCCCAGTTACTGACAGAACTGCAATTCCCCACAACAACCCCCTGGGAACCCCTTCCAGGGAGGGGCTCTGCAGGATGAGTCCCACTCAGGACCACCCTGTGCCATCCCTGTCCCACTCCCTGCCCTCAGAGCACTCAGAGCCTGCAGGGCCAGTGAGGTGATTTCCCCCAAAATCCCAGTGCTGAGGATTTGAGCAGGAAATGTTGAGCTGTAAATCTGCCCTGTGTGCCCAGAGCTCTGCTGTACCTTCTGGCTGCTCCTTGTTCTGTGCCCAGCCCACCACGAGGGACCTCTCAGGGCAACTGGGGAGGCTGGAGAGCCTCAGGAAAGGCAGGGACATGGNTTTTTATAAAAATATCTCTGTGTTTCTGAGATCTGCTGGAGCCAGGAGAAGCTCCACTGGCAGATCCCAGAGGCTTCCATGGGATTCTGTCCCCAGTTACTGACAGAACTGCAATTCCCCACAACAACCCCCTGGGAACCCCTTCCAGGGAGGGGCCCTGCAGGATGAGTCCCACTCAGGACCACCCTGTGCCATCCCTGTCCCACTCCCTGCCCTCAGAGCACTCAGAGCCTGCAGGGCCAGTGAGGTGATTTCCCCCAAAATCCCAGTGCTGAGGATTTGAGCAGGAAATGTTGAGCTGTAAATCTGCCCTGTGTGCCCAGAGCTCTGCTGTACCTTCTGGCTGCTCCTTGTTCTGTGCCCAGCCCACCACGAGGGACCTCTCAGGGCAACTGGGGAGGCTGGAGAGCCTCAGGAAAGGCAGGGACATGGAAAAACCACTTTTGGGGCAGGATAAGCAGTGAGCCCGTGTTCCTGTGGCTCCCCTGGGCAGATTTCCCAGGGTCTAACAATGGCCCTTCACTCCTTCTCCTCAATCTTTTCCTTTCTCTGCTGCCCATTTGCACCAAACACGTGGGAATTTCGCATCTCTGAGCTCTTCAGGCCCTTTTTCAAATTTGCTTGGAAATAAATAGGTTCTCAAAATCTGTCTAGATATATATATATAAATATAATGTATTATAATTAGGAAATAATTGGCTTCTGATTGTAACATCTGAGCTGTCTCACCCTTCACCATGAGACTGAAAATGGAATAAAAGTTTTTAAAACACCTCCCAGTTGCCCCATCTCTGGGTCAGTATAAGGGAATATTCCAACAAATCCCCATTTTTATTCCCTTAATCTTGTCCAGCCTCTGTTTCAGGTGGTCACTCCAAGGCAGCAGCTTCTGGCCACCACAAAGGGACAAGAGGCCACTGGAAATGGGATTCTCCCCATGGAAAAAGGGATTAGATTAAATTCCCAGCCCATCCTGTGATTCCCTGATTGTGGGATGAAGGAGGTGTCATCCCTCCTTCATCCAGCACATCCTTGTGCCCTAATTAATTAGCATTAATCAATTTCACTCCCTCATTTCATGCCCTGCTCCCTCCTCAGGGCTGGTTTTGGGTGCTCTGCCCCGTCACACCCTGAGGATGTGCAAACACTGCCAGGAGGAGAAGAAATCTGAGCCTAAATTAAACAGAAAACAGAAAAATAATAAAATGCAATCCCCTTGATCAGTATGCCTGTCATTTTAGTGGCACTAAATGCATTAAAACGGGATCTGCACAGCAACTTAATTAAATGAGCCAATTGGAAGTTGCTGCCAAGTATTAGTTTAAGGTAGAAAATACACTTATTTTGGAGCTTATGCAGATTGAATTTGTAAGGCCTTGTGGGAAATGCTACGCTTTTTTTTCTTTTTTTTCTTTTTTTTTTTGGAAGACTCACAGCTTGGAAATTTATTGCAGCCATCTGAATTTTGTTCCATTATGAGTGTCAAGCACAATCACAGTCAGAAGGAGCCTCTTGGCCGCTTCCCAGGATACAACATCCCTTGGAAATGGATCTTTTTTTCTTCCCGAGAGCCGAGGAAACGGATCCAGCCCCTCGTGCCCGGGGGCAGGGGATGAGTTCCAGGCTCTGGGAACATCCAGTGGGGGCTGATGTTTGGTGTCGGGTGTCACCGCGGGTGTCGCTGCCAGCTGCGATGTGATGGCTGGAATCCATCGCCCGTTCTGGGCTTCCCTGAGCACTCAGGAATTAGCTGAGGAGCAGAACAATTGATTTTGGAGCTATTTCTGCCAATCAAACCGCCCGTTTCAGCTCCCTGGGGGCCTCAGGCAGGGCTGTGTCACCTCCCTGGCACGGGATGCTCCAAGCTGAGGGGGAAAAGGCGATCCCAGAAAACCCACGGAGCTGGACTCAGGTTTTTCCCCTCATAAAATTAAACCATTTGCATTTTTCTGAGATATTTCTGTGACCCAGAATCCAATGAATTATTATTTTTCAGTGATGTATTTCAAGATCTAAATGTGTTTTTTTTTAATGGGAATCTTAGCAGGCTTTTAAATGAGTTGTTCCAAACTGATGATAGGTTTCACTCCTCAAATATCAAAGGCTTTGATTTATTTTTTTTCCCCTGATGTTTCTTTTCTACCCCACTTTGAAACGAATAATTTGAGGAAATCAGTGTGGATTCAAAAAGTCTTCATCTGATGTAATTTTTCTCAAATTTCAGTGTTTTGATAACATCTCAAAACCGGGAGGCTGCTAGGTCAAAATACAGTGGGAAAATTCTCAGTGGTGCTTTTTTTTGCTCATGTTTTTCACTGCGTGGCTGTTTGTAATCTTCACTAGGGGGAAGTTTTAAATGAATCCTCACTCTGAGCTGCCTGAGACGAGCCAGCAGTGATGCCCCTTTTTGGACAGAGAGGAATTAGGGCTGGCTCAGCTCCTCGGGGCAGCGCCCAGCCCCGCGGGCAGCACACGGCTGAGCAGCTTCTGACACCGATTCTGGTGGATCTGCAGGGAAACATCTCAGGAGCAGCCCTGCCCAGAGCTCCTGAGCACCTCTGCAGGCAGAGGAGATCGCTCTGACCATTATTGGGGAGGAAAAACTCTCACACTTGGGTCCCAGCGCAGCTCAGCTTTGCCCGACTGCAGCAGACACCCACAGGTTACAGAGCTCTGCTGCTCCCACAGAATCCTCTCC
>VWYE01010980.1:50673-97045 GCA_013398995.1 Alaudala cheleensis | reverse complement strand
TTTCCCCTCTCCCACTCCCAGCCCTGAGATGTTTTTACCTCCATTCCATCACCTGCTGACCCCTGGAGGAAAATCCAGCTCCAAAGCAGGAGCAGCAGCTCTGATCCCACCTCAGGCTGTGTGTGTTCAGTCCGAGCAGCTCAGAGTGTTTGTTTTCACTGCTTTTGCTGGTGAATGGTTTCTCAGCCTGCCACGGGTGAGTGAGCAGCACTGCAGCCCCACGGTGAGTGTGCAGAGGAGCTGTGAGATGTGTGCTGACCTTCCAGCAGACACGTGTGCCAGGCTGGGAATGTTAAACAAGCCACAGCCAGCCCTGCATTTCCTATTTCCCCAAAGTCCTGCAGGCTGAGTCCTGAGCCCAGCCCTGCACCTGCAGTGATTCCTGGGACTGCTCTTCCGTGCTGGGCTCTGGGGACACGGTGCCTTTCTGAGCTGTCACAGGTGAAGAGCACAAAACCCCCCAGGAAAGCCCATCCACGCTGTCCAGTGTCACTCAACATCCAAGTGTGGCTGTCCATGACCTGCCACAGCCCAGGGCTCTGCTCTCTTTCCTGGACAACTCGCCCACAATCTTCTTTGGATTTTCCCATCAGGCTGACGTGGCCCCACATGGACTGCAGAGAGTTCCACAGAGGGGAGCTGCCCATCAGACACTTGGAGAGCTGGAGACATCCCCCCCATGTGTGAGTATTATGGGATGTACCTGACTGCAGAGTCCCAGTCCATCTCAGGACATGTGCAGGTCTCTCCCAGACCCCCCTGTTATGCCAGGTGTTGTGTCATACCCATTCCATGCCATATTCCAGTGCCAGGAATTCTGTCCATATGGACTCAATGTAGCCAAGGAATGGCTCCACACGCACAAAAGAAACAAACCCACTCAGAGTAGAGCTGCCAGGGAATTGTGATGCAGCTTTCCAAACCTCCTGTCAGTCTTGTTTCCCACCTTTCTACACTTTGGGTGATCAGGTTGGCTGGGAGAAAAAAAAAATCAGGACCGAAGCTGAGGGGTGAGATTTTGGAGATGGTTCCCTCATTCCACCTCTTCGTGGAACCTGCTGCTGCTCCCTTTAATTTGGCACAGAGGATGTTTTATTGATGGCATCTCCCCCTTGCTGGCTCTCGTTGGGATTCCAGGCACTCCATGGCCCAGCCTCCCTCTCGTGGCTGGGCCTGACCTCCTCCGTGTGGGATGGAATAACAATCACACAGGGGACAGGAGCTGCTTCCCACACAGGGAGGGGGTGAACTTGGAGAGTTCCCTGTCTCCCCTCCCTGCTCCATCCCCCCAGGACAGTCCCAGCCAGGGCTGCAGAGCCAGGCTCAGCTCTGCTGACCACAGAATCTGCAGAAAGCCTCGGGTCTGGGACAGCCAACAAACTCCTGGGGAAACAGAAGCAAACAGCAACTCCCAGCACAGCTCCCGGCCCTCCAAAATCCACTCCCCAATTAGATTTCCTCCCCCAGTTTGCAGAGGGAAGGGCAGAGAGGAAATGGCAGCTGCTGCTGGGCACACTGAACAGACTCGGTGTGTGTTTGAAGCACTAATAATTCCCTTCCTGCTGAAGGAGGGAAAAGACATTCTCTTAATCCCTCCTTGCATCAATAATCAGAGAGAGGAGCAGATGGTGCCAGAAATGCAGGAATATGCCCATTAAAATGACTTCAGAGCTGAGGACTTAGCACCAGGAAACAAACACCTTCAGGAGAGCCCTGCTCCAGCAGGAACAGGGGCTCCTGTCTTGAAATGAGAACTGCCTTGGAATGACCCAAGGAATGATCCAGCTCCAAGCNTAATCAGAGAGAGGAGCAGATGGTGCCAGAAATGCAGGAATATGCCCATTAAAATGACTTCAGAGCTGAGGACTTAGCACCAGGAAACAAACACCTTCAGGAGAGCCCTGCTCCAGCAGGAACAGGGGCTCCTGCCTTGAGGAAATGAGAACTGCCTTGGAATGACCCAAGGAATGACCCAGCCCCAAGGAATGACCCAGCTCCAAGGAATGATCCAGCTCCAAGGAATGACCCAGCCCCAAGGAATGACCCAGCTCCAAGGAATGACCCAGCCCCAAGGAATGACCCAAGGAATGACCCAGCTCCAAGGAATGACCCAGCCCCAAGGAATGGCCCAGTGCCAAGGAATGACCCAGTGCCAAGGAATGACCCAGTGCCAAGGAATGACCCAGCTCCAAGGAATGACCCAGCTCCAAGGAATGACCCAGCCCCAAGGAATGGCCCAGCTCCAAGGAATGACCCAGCCCAAGGAATGACCCAGCTCCAAGGAATGACCCAGCCCCAAGGAATGACCCAGCTCTATCTCCACAGTGAGGCCAAATCTGTCACCCAGGAACTCCTTGGCCAGCAGATGTGCCCAGCAAGATCCGCCCTCCTCTGCACAAGGTGCAAGTCCTGTTCTGCCCCTCAGTGCCACCAGGAGCACTGGGTGTCTCCCAGGGGAGCAGTGCCCAGCTCCAGCACTGCTGCTGCCCCTCCCTGAGTCCATCCAGCCCTCAGGAGGAATAAGCAGAGGGACAAAAACCATTCCAGTGATGGATTTCTCTCCCACATTTCCCATGGTGAGGTCTGTACATCAGCAATCTCTTTTCCAATCAGACACAAGCCATACACTCATTTCTCAGTGGATTTACAAGTTCTTGTCCTACTTCATTTGCCCAGGAATTCCATTCCTCTGCACAGGCTGGCTGAGCAGCTTCCTGCAGGTTTTCCATGGCATTCATAATGCAGAACAGGAGAGTCAGCAGCCACCACACTGCCGACCTTGCAACCTTGCATGGCCAAGCCATCTGTTCCTGGACACAGAGCAGTGATGTTTCAATCACACCCCTCCTCCCTGACAGAGCAACCAGCAGCTTCTGGGGTGAAAACATTTTTTTTTGCTATTCAAGGTCTTAATTTACAGTGGGAGTGCTGCCACCTCCTAAAGCAGCAGTTTTGAGAAGCAGCACCCTGCAGCCCAGGTAACAGCCTTGCCTTCTTCCTTCCCTTTCCCTGACCTCATAAATCTTCTGGGCAGGATTTCCATCCAAATTGCTGTGCTCCCACAAACATTTATGCCCAGTCACACTCGTGCCAAGCTGTGTTTCTCCACAGGAAAGCACTGCATCCCAAATATTGCATCAACTCCAGCTCCGGGCCTCCACAAGGGTGAGCGTTGCTTTATTTTTAATTAACTCTTTATATGACATGGCATTTATTTCATTATCTGGCTGAATGTCCAATTAGCTCATCCCAAGGAACAGGACCTAATTAACCAAGACAAGCAAAGTGAACTTCCACAACCTCCCTCTCCTGTAAATAAGTTGCTAAGATGTAATTACTCAGCGATAACTACCTCGTTAAAGCTTGGATAAATATTCCTTCTGCCTTCCTTGGGTTTATTTTCGAAGAAATCTCCAATTAATCCCTTTGGATTTTGCTTTTTCCAAAACCTCAGAAATATCTTGGGTCAAGACATGTTGTTTTCCACCTTGCACAGGTTGGATGTGGTTGCAAAGGCACCTCTCTCCCCATGGATAACAGGGGCACTGGGAGTTTCCCAGTGGCTGAAGAAAAGGAGTTCCAGCCCACACCTGTGGCTGTGACACCTCTGCAGAGTGTCACCAGGAACTGCACAGAAACCAGGAGGTTTCTTTCTGTTCACTTCCTGCCCCCTGAGGGCCTGATTTGGTTGAAATTTGGAAATATTCCTTCTTTCCTTTCATCCTGACTTTCCCAATCGCACGTTTCAGTTTGGTCAGCAGTGAAGGGATCCCCTTTGGAGCAGAGGAGGTGATGAGCAGAGCTGGATCTCTGTCAGCTGGGCCATCCCTGCTCTGGGATGGAACTCCAGACAGAAGGGACTGAGTGACTCTCCCTGAGCTGATGCTTCTTTTCCTTGATGGTTTTTCCACATGCTCAGAGTGACATTTCACACGGGGCCTGATTTGAAACCCAGGGATGAAGGGTCATGGGATGAAAGGGGAGCATCATTCTCTCCTGTTGACTCAGCATCACCATAAACTCCATCCCTTGATTGCTTCTGCTCGTGGCTGGAGGTCAGCATTTTTGGGCAGGAGTTCTCCAAAGGAAGACATTGTACTGTGAAGGAGCACCAATGCAGCTGGGAGTGCTTTTTTGGGAGGGATTTTTCCGTGCTGGTGCAGAGACACCTGGGAGACATTCCACAAACATTCCTGTGTCACTCTGAGCTCCTGGGTGATGGCACTCAGAGGGATCATCAAAGGCCTTCAATATCAGCTCTCTCTGTGCACACAGGTCTAGAGGAGGCCAAAACCACGAGGTCTATGATTCTCTCAGCGCTGTGGTTTAGTCAGTGTGGTGGTGTTTGGTCAAAGGATGGACTCAGTTGTCTTGGAGGGCTCTTCCAAACTTCAGAACCCCATGATTTGATGATTCTTAGTGGATGTCAAGAAGAAACAGGAGGAAGATCTGTCTAAAGCCCCATTTTGGGGTCATCCCATTCCTCAGGGATGTGCAGCCCCACTGAGAGCCCCCAGGCTGGAGCCCTGCAGGCAGCAGCATCGGCCCCTCTTGGCTTGGAGACACAGATCCCAGTTTTCCTGGAGCACAGGACTGTGATCTCAGAGCAGGATCCACAGAAGAAAAGCCCATTTAGATGATGACCAAAACCACCTGTGAACTCGGGCAGAGGTGTGATGGGAGGAGGCACCAGCTCCCCTCACAAATCCATTTATTTATGATTATTTTGTGATCTGTTTTCTCCTGGTGGGCAATGCAGCCCCCCATGGGGGTGTAGAGCACGTGCCTGCCTGCTGCTGGGATGGCAGGGTCAGGGTGATCACATCTCTACATATGTTATTTCCTTGTTCTTCAGCTTAATGGGGCGTTCCACTTTATTATTGTATTTTTTTTTTTTAATTTCATAAGACATGTTTCATTAAATCTGAATTATGGCAATTCAGGGGAAGAAATTAGCCCATTAAAATTATAATGAAAACATCTTATAAAAAAAAAAAAAGAGGCTGTCAACTGCCATTTCTGCTCTGCTGGGTGAGTAAATAAGGAGGAGAGAGAAATGTGCTGTCTCCAGGCAGGGACAGCACCTGGGAAACAGGGTCTGCTTTGGAGCAGAGTCACTGTCAGGGAGGTTTTTCCATCCAAAAGGTTCATTCCAGGTCTTTCATAAGGGCTGTGAGAAGAGAGGAGCATTGTCCCACATTCCTGGCTGGTCCCACTTCCTTCTGAGCAGGTGGACAGCAAAGCCAAGCAGGGAATTTCCACCTGGATTTCAGTCCTGTGAAGCCCCAGAGAGGCCTGAAGTGATGGTGATGGGCACAGGAACTGCACCTTCCTGGGGTTTTCTGGAAAGGACAAAGTTCTGTGCTGGAGAACAAACCCAGGCCCTCCAGGCAAGGGAAGAAGGGAATCTCCCCAAAGGCTCGTTTAGGAAGGTTTTGCACTTTCCTTGGAAACAAATTTCTCTTGCTGTTGTCAGAGACAGCTCACACCACCAGGGCCAGGCTCAGGTGTTCCCATGCTTTGTTCCTTCTGTGGCAATGACATCCCCAGAGGAGGAGAGAGAGATTTTTGTCAGAAATAAAGGGGGAAGAAAAATGAACTCCCTTAAGCTGCCTCATTGATGTTCAGGTGGGGGTGGCAAAAGAAAAGCCAGCTCTGTTCCCCATTGCTGGGTGATTCCTGCTGCTGTCCTAAACTCCCTGAGCAAAACTGTGCAGCATTTCTGTTTTCAACCAGGTTGTGAAGGTATTAGCTGGAGAAAAAAAATCCTTCTGCCTGCCAGGGGAGAAAGGTCAGCACTGCTGAAATGAAATAGAGTTTGAAACTGCATGTCAATTAGACACACACAAAAGAAAGTAACAAAATTAATCCACTAAACTGCAAAGCTGAGGTAAAGCAAGGCTGTGAGATTTATGGAAAAGGAGGTGGGGAGGGGCTGGTAAACAGCAAGAGAAGTGAGGAATGGGACAAAAGAAGGTCCAGAAAAAGAAATAATGAGTGAAAGAGGAGATGGAGATAAATGGGATGTTCATTCCGGAAAATGTAAAAGTGAATGAAATGAGATTGGGATGAAAGGCAGAACCCAAATAATCCAAAATACACGGCTCTGCTGTGTCAAACATAAGAAGGGGGAAGGTTTCTTCTTCCCAGGCAAGATAATTGTGTTAAGAGCCCAGGAGAGCAGACCTGAGTCTGTAACTGAGCACAGAGGAGAGGCAGCAGCAGCAGGAGGGGACACCTGTGTGGGGACAGTGCAGAGTGCTGTGCTCTGCTGGAGCTGTGTGTCACCCCTGAGCACAGCTCAGATGGATCCCAGCCCAGATGGATCCCAGCCCAGCTCAGATGGATCCCAGCTCAGCTCAGATGGATCCCAGCACGGCTCAGATGGATCCCAGCCCAGAAGGATCCCAGCCCAGAAGGAGCACTGCTCCAGCATGAACCTGATTCCAGAAGTTGAGGGAATGACTGAACTGTGTAGGACAAGGCTTCAGATGCCACAGAAAAGCTGCTGTTGTGTGACACAGCCCTGCACAGCCCCCAGTCTGTGTTATCCCAGAGTGTCTCCAACCCAGAGTCGATCAGACCTGGACCAAAGACAGCAACCTAAGTAAATCCTTGGATCAACTTTCATTAATTCTGCCCATTTTATCTTTCAAAAACAGCTGTCTGGCCATGTAAAGCTCTCCATCATTTCCTTTGCAGGAGCCTGGAGCAGGATTTGAAGAGGCAAACATTTCACCTCTGGATTTTCCACCAACCAGAGCAGGATGGGTTTGTAGAAGGAATTGGCTACAGCTGGGCGGGGAGTAGGGAAGCCCTGGCACCCCTTTCCCAGGAAACCTGCCTGGTGATGGGTGCCCTGGCAAGGCAGCATCTCCCAGCAAACCAGAATCTGCAGTTCAGCCTGAATCCACATTTGACACCCCAAATGCCAAAGCATGACCCATTATTTACTGACTGGGGCAGTGTTAATAAAGATAATACATAATTATCCCCGAAACAGTTCAATGCAGAGGTTCCCTCTGCTATAAACACAGCACATTCCTCCTCTGTTTGATGGCCTAATTACAAGTATCACCGTCCATCTGAGTTAGAACTAGATTAAGGCTCTGCTTGCATTTAAAGTAGCTGTTAGCATTGCTTAATAGTTGGAGATGACTAATTGGCCATCACACTGGTGATGAATGAGGCTGAGACATGAGGCACTGCATGAAAATTACCCGTGATTATTGCCAAAATATCACACTGAGGGATGAAACCCCGTGTGCACACCCACCCCATCCTGTGCAAACCCCGAGGCTGAGCTGAAACACCCCCCAGCAGCTCTGGGAACAAGTGGAGATGGGCTCCATCCTGCAGGCAAGGCTTGGATTTGTGCTGTTCTCACCTGCTGGGCTGTCCCTGCAGGTGTGACAGGAGCTGCTTGTCACCCTGCAGCTGGGTCCCTTCCCCACCAGCAGCACTCAGCAGCAATCTTGTCACAGCCCTGGAGTTAAAACTGGGTTTATCCAGCCCCTCCCTTCCAGCTGTGTGTGGTTCCAGGGGCTGCTTTTCCATGGAAACAGGAGAAACAAGCACCAGCTCAGGGCTGGGGGTGTCCTGCTGTCACCCAGGGCACAGTTAAATTCTCCCCAGCAGCTGTTGCAGTGCTCTGGGTTGGGGATGAGGGTGGTGCTGATAACACATGAAGGGTTGGGGTTTTTTCTGAGTGTTTATCCTAAATCGAGGAGTTTTGTCTTGTCTCATGATCTGCCAGGGAGGAGGATTTGGAGGAGGAAACCTGAAGGAGACACAGGGTGACCCAAAGGGATATTCCACACCACAGAATGTCCTGCCCAGTACAGAACCTGGGCAGAATTACCCAGCAGGGCCAGCCTGGGTTCAGAAGGGCCAATCTGCCATTGGTCAGTGGGTGATGAGCAGTTGCATTAATTTTTCCCTCATTTTTATCATCATTATTATTATTTACCATTATTTTTGCATTTTGACTTTATTTTTGATTATTAAACTGTTCTTATCTCCACCTACACATTTCACTTTGATTCTCCTGCCCACCCCACTGGGTTGCAGAGGGAGAGAGGGAGTGCTGCTTAAATTCCAGCTGGGCTTAAACCCTGACAGGGGTCAAAGGGTACCAGTGAGGCAGGGGCTGCTGAGAGGAGTCTCTTATTGAGCCAGTGAGGAAATTAATGGGATAACAGGCTGGGAAAAACCAGCCTGCTGCTCCTCACAGCTCTGGGAGCCTCCTCTGGGGGAATCCCAGGTGCTGGAGGGGCTCCTCAGGTGGTTTTGTGGAGAAGATCCATCCCCTCAGTCATTCCTGGTGTTTCTGAGGGTGCAGGGTGAGGGTCAGGGCTCAGCCCACAAAGCCCCTCGAGGTGGCTGGGGCTGGACTCACTCCTGGACAGCTCTGAGGGCTTTTCACCACGTTCACAAGGGCAGGGAGAGCCCAGCAAAGTGCTCCAACAAAGCCTCATTCCTTTCCTGGAGTGCACACCAGGAGCTGGGAACAATAAAACACTTCTCTCTCTGACCTACTTCCCACCCCCTTCCCAAACAAGCTCCTTCCCCATCTCCCTCCACTCCCTGATACAAATCTTTCAGATTAAACCTAAAGAACGTGCTAGTGAGGCTGAGGAAAGGCTTTGCTCCAGCCTGGCCTCGTTTTTAGGATGCTGATGATTGCAGAAATCCCCAATTAAGGTGGGAAGCTGGGATTGGCCCCCTCCAAAATGAGATAAAGTTTGATATTTTTTCAGAACAGGAAAAGAACAAAACCTTCTCGGGACATTTCTGAGCTGACTCTTAGTCTGGATGTTCATCCAGGCAAATCTGGGGGGTGTGATAAAGATCCACACTCTGAGTTTTGCCTGCACGAAGGGGAGGTACCAAAAATGCATCACAGGAGGTGAAGTTTGCAGGGCAGGGACTTAATTCCCTCAGTGGACACTGATCCCAAACAAGGTTATAGAAACTTAGAGGGTTTAAAAGTTATTTTTTGGGATGATGGGGATTATTTGGGGATAACAAAAATTTTGCTGAGCGCCATCCTCACTGTTGGGTTTTGGTACCTTCTCAGAGCAAAGCCCAGGTTCATAAAGGGATGAGAGAAGGGGTCAGTTTATCCCTGTAAACACTTCCCACAGGACAGTTGGGTTAAGGAGGATCCTGAGCCACATCCAAACCCTCACACCCCTCTGGAGAGCCCTTTGCTGCTGTGTGCCAGTGGCAGGAGGAAATGGGCATGACCCCAGTATCCTTCAGCCCACAGCAGGTGCCAGCCCACAGGAGATCTCAAAACAACCCCCAGTTGTCTGGAACTCCATAAATCTCAAAAATTGCCCTGATGGCAAATCTAAATTTGAAAATCCCCTTGTTTCCCACAGTCCTGTCATGCATTGCTTGGCAGTCAGCTCGTCCCCAGGATATGAGGAAGCATCTGTGTTTGTAGGGTGGATGTGGGAGGGAACTGGCTTCCCCATGAAAATATTGCCCATTTCACCTTTTATTTCACACATTTAGCCACTGAGATGAAACAAAACTGTGCAGAAAAACTAATTTCATCTGCTGCACGACACCATTATTACCATAATCTGGTATGAAAGGGGGAACTTCACAGCACTGGTAAATAGATTATGAGAGTCATTTAAGATCCCAGAACATGAAGAGAGCCTCACATTTCACAAACAAGGGATTACAAAGCTAAAACCTCCTCCCTGCCAAACCCAAACCCTCCAGCCCAGAGTCACCTGAGGAATAATGAAATACCTGAGTGCTCTGTTGGTTTTTGGGTTTTTTCCTGAGGAATAATGAAACACCTGAGTGCTCTGTTGGTTGGGGGTTTTTTCCCCCATTTCTATTTCTTTAAATATTTCTGTTTCTCTACCCCACCTATAGCCTGGAACTGCTTCCCCAATTGAGCAGGAGGGAGCAGAGAAGGCTTTGCCTGTTCCTGTCTGTGCCAGCTTTGAGAAAAGCACTTTGCTGTCCCTGCTCTGTGTTTGTGCAGCCCCCAGAGCAGGGTGCAGCAGTGCCAGAAGGTGCCAGCAGCCCAAAGCTGGCAGTAATTAGCACCAGCTAATTACCAGTGGGCCCCAGCTCAGGGCTGCTCATATCAGCTGTCACGGATGCACTGCCCTGCCCCTCGCAGGGCTGCAGAGCAGGGGACAGGCTGTGACAACCAGATGGAGCCGTGTCAACACACAGACACCACTGTGTCCAGGGGCTGCAGTGCTCCTCGTTCCCTCCAGTGGAACTGGCCATTTTTAGCAAAAGCCTTTCTGCAGACACATTTNATCAGTGGAATCCTTCCCATTGTTTCTTTTATCTCTCAGTGCTGGTTTTATCTCCCAGCAGACCCAGTGCTTGTTTGTAAAGACAAATCTGTCATTCCCCTCATTTCTCACCACCCTTCCAGTCTCAGGCTTTATTTTCCTTGTTCCCTGTGCTGTGGCCAGGGGATGTTTCCCACGTGTCCTTCCCTTGGGCCTCACGCTGAGCTCGTGCTTTCCCTGCAGCTCTCTCCATCTCTTCCCCAAATCTCCACAGGGAATTCTTATCAATCCTATTTGGTGCAGGGGTCACTCCCTGACCCCGCTGCCCACAGCCACTCTCTGTGATGAGGCATTAACGCTGCTCAGGGCTGGCGCCCCGGAGGGCTCCTGAGATGAAAGGAAACTCCTGTGCACACCGGGGTGACTCTTGCATCAAAAAGAAAAATCAAACCAGCCAGATTTGGGCTTGTTTACAGACACTGCTCGCTCCTGCAGCCTGTGATGAAGCCATGACTGCCTGGTGAAGGTAAAACCTTTCGCCTCCAGCTCCAAATCCTGCAGGAGGGGGCGTGACCTGCTCTGGGAATCCCACCTGGAGGTTCTGAAGCCTCTTTGATGCAGAGTTCAGAACCTTGGAGACCTCAGCTCAGGGAGCCACGGAGTCCCAGTCCTTTGCCTTCCCTGAGTGCTGCTCCCAGTTCATCTCGTGCTGGTGATGAGCTCTGAAGTACCAATCATGCAAAAAAAATCGACTTTATGTTTGAAGGACAAATGCAAAGTCTCTCTTAATGTCCCTTTATAACCCACACTCCATCACACCTGACACAACCGCTCCTGTCAAATATTGTAGTTGAAAATGGTGCTGTTGGTAAATGATAAATACATTTGGATAACCTTGCACCCTGGAGAGAAGAGGGTGCCCTGGATTTATTGCTACGCTGTTTAATATTGCTTTATTTTGACCAAAGAGGAATACTGAGGATGTTCATAAAGCTGAACCCTGTAAATCAATAAAGACATTCTTGGCCAATCTGATTTTTAGCTGGGGAAGATTTCAGCTGCATTGCTAAGAAGTGCAGGGGAGTGGAAGCTGTTTTATCCAAAAATGAAAAAAGAGCAGGGCATGAAGTGCTTCCAGCACCCAGGGGTGGGAAGGCTGCTGGCCTGGAATATCTCCCACAGGTTTTTGAACCCCCCTGATGCTCAGAGGCAGCAGGGAAAAGCACCTGGAGCAGAGCAATCCTTGCAGAACACACCTCTGAGCTGGCCTGAATCCCTCCGCAGGCAGCTCTGGGATTATCCCCCCTCGCAGGGCACGATGGCCTTGGCTGTGCAGTTCAGGGGGTGAAAACAAGATTGTAAATGTGATTGACCCAGAGGCTGAGCGTGTGCTGACCCAGGGAGCAGAGGCTTTGGCAAATCCATCCCAGAAAGTAACAGGAAAGTTCCCGACTGTGCTCCTACAGCTTGTTTATGTCAGACTTGGCTGCTCTCCTCTTTGAACTGCCTCGGCTGCGAGGGCTTTTTGATGAGGTTTTTTTCTGTTGTTCCTCTAATAAGCTGCGTGCTGCAATTTATTCTGTATCACAGGAGCATCTCGGAGAGAAAGACAACTCATGCACAGAATTACTCAGACGTACATGCCATCCTGCAGAGAGGAACAATGACGGTGCCAGCACAGCAGAGCCTGAGCAAAGCTGCGCCCAGGCTGCTGCAAACAACAACGAGGAGCTTGGAATGATGAGCTGTGGAAACAAAAGCCAGAGCCTCTGATCAAAGGATCAAATTAGAGACAAGAAAGCAAGAGAGAGCTGGCTGGCAGTCAAGCAGCCCCCCTGTGGGACTCAGAGCACGATTCAATCTGTCTCTGCCTCAGCTGTCCAGCCATGAAATGGTTGTTGGCCACCTTGCCCACGGGAGGCTGGGGTCAGACAGCCTCTCCTGAGATGTCTGCACTCTTTCCAGCCAGCTGGATCCTCTATTGCTATGGAGGTAAATAAAGATGAAATTCTTGAACACAGGCACGGTTAAATCAAATTTCTAAACTGTTTTGTGTTTCACTCTTCACTGCCCGGGAGCTCCTGTTGAAGCTTTTTCAACTCTGGCAAGGTTCTGGACCTTTTCCTCCAGCTAAAGTAGCTGGAACTGGGGCCTTTGAGCCTTAGAAGGTCCCTTTCCTCTTCCTCACTGCTACTTCTGTGAGATTTGTCTGGACATCATCCCTTTTACAGCCATTACTTACCCACCAAACAGGGCTGGAATTGGCTGAGACGTGCAGAGGTTGGGGTGTCAAAGCACCTGCAGCTGCACAGCCCATTTCCAGGGAAAACAAACCCAAAATCAGGCTGGCTGGAGCAAAGCCAAACCAACTCATCTCAATCAGCAGATCAGTTTATGTCTGAGCACTCCTGTCTCCTCTCCCTCACAGTTTAAGTCCAAGGGAAATCATATCAAACTAGAGACAATCTGATTTTGATTTTTCATTCTGCCTCTGTCACCTTTGCTGTCTTAATACCCCAAGGGCCCAGTGGCTGCAGGCTGAGACTGAAATATTTAAATGGCATCTGAGACACAAATATTAACAGGGAGAGGAACTATTCCCTGCAAGAGCTGACCAAAGAGCAGGGCTAATTCTCCACCACTTAGATCCAAACCAGGAGAGCATGGGAGGAACCACAGCTTGTTAGACTCAGAGCAGAGGTCAGCCACTGCGCTTTTCTGAGCTGGAGAAGTGCAAGAGGCCAGAGCAGAGCAGCTCACGGGTTCTCTCTGAGCAGAGAACCCCCCAGGACTGACTCTGGCTCACACAAAGCCTCTGCTGGACCTGGCACCAGCCCTGGAGAAGAACCTGCACCACTCTTGGGGGGTTATTTAAGCAATACACACTCCAAAAGCACGAGAGCCAGGACTGGAATTTCTGCATCATTTACAGCAACACCTCCAGTCTGAGCACGGGGGTTTCTAGAGAACAAAACAGAAGCCTTTATCATCCCCTGCTTAAAAAATTCACCTGGAAGTGAATCCCTCCTGGCTGCCCATTTTCCCAGGGACACAGAACCTTGTTTCCCTGTGATCTCAGGGTGATGGCTCTGCCTGTGACAGGGGGATGTTTGGCTGAGCACAGCTGCCATTGCCCAGCTTTCCAGGGACACAGAACCTTGCTGCCCTGGCTGTTGACTCGTGGTGATGGCTCTGCCAGTGACAGGGNCGTTGCTGCCCTGGGTGTTGCCTCGTGGTGATGGCTCTGCCAGTGACAGGGGGACAGTTGGCCAGGCACAGCTGCCATTGCCCAGCTTTCCAGGGATCCAGAATGTTGCTCCCTCGTGATCTCATGGTGATGGGCTCTGCCTGTGACAGGGGGACATTTGGCCAGGCACAGCTGCCATTGCCCTCCTTTCTAAGGTCATAGATCTTGTTCCCTCATGATCTCAGGGTGATGGCTCTGCCTGTGACAGGGGGACATTTGGCCAGGCACAGCTGCCATTGCCCAGCTTTGCAGGGTCGTAGAACCTTGTTCCCCATGGTCTCGGGATGATGGGCTCTGCCTGTGACACTGGGACATTTGGCCAGGCACAGCTGCCATTGCCCAGCTTTGCAGGGTCATAGAACCTTGTTCCCCATGATCTCAGGGTGATGGCTCTGCCTGTGACAGGGGGACACTTGCCCAGGCACAGCTGCCACTCACACCCAGGGCCCTGGCACTCCACGTGTTAATGCAGATGCTCTGGAGCCCATTCATCGACGCTGATGGGAGTCCACGAGCTCCTTCACCCCTGTCCAAGGCTGTCAGGCTGAATAGATGGCTCGGCCTCGTGTTTGCAGCTTTCAGTGCCTTGTCACACAGTATCTCTGGGGGCCAGAGGCCACAGCACAGCTCCCATCAATCCAGCTGCGTGCCCTGCCGGGCTGCATTAGCCCTCCCTGTCTCTGGCAGGCTGGGGGAGGCGGGCAGGGATGTTTACTGATATCCCCAGCACAGTCAATCTCACAGCCAGCTCGGCTCTCTGACCCCTCTCTTCACAAATCACACTGGTTGAAGGCTGTAATTACGGGTTATAATTAGAAGTGGAGCTTCATTTAATGGAGGCAGCAACGTGTCAGGTGCCCCCGGAGTCCAGCAAGCTGCGAGCTACTCGGTGATTCTCCCTCACTCCCCTCAGCTGCTGCTGCTGCTTTGTGGCACATCAAATGCCTGCTGAGCTCGAGGGTGACCTAGAGGATGGTCTTGCTTCAGATGTTGTGCCTCCAGCTTAAAGGTCAAACTCCAAACATGAATTTAGCCCATCATTGCACCTTCCAGATCCTGGAAAACAACAACAGATCTTACAGGACAGTGGATTGTATCCACTGGCTCTCAGTGATTCCCACAGGAGGAGCCTTCCCTTTTCCTGGCAAACCTGTTCAAAGAACTCCCTGCCCAGATCACAAATTCAAGCAGAAATGAACATGCTGCAGAGAAAAGTCCCATCTATGTGAAGGGCTGAAAGATGATCCAGCCTTTGTTATATTTCTTGTCCTGAGAGAGGTTTGTTCTACCTCTCAATAACCCTCCAGCAGCAAACAGCTCAGGGGAACATTCAGGGCACCTCTTCATCTCTTGATCAGCCTAAACCTTTTATGCCCTGGTAGATTCCAAAGCCAACCTTTCCTGGACTATCAGCACTAGGAAAAGAAGGCATTGCCATGGAGCAGGGTTAAAATCCAAAGCAGAGGAGCACAAAAAACACCTGTGAGGAAGAAGACAATGCACAGACGTAGTCAGGAGATGTTCCTGCTGCTCTGCACCGCCCAAGTGGCCAGCCCTGTGTCACCAGGCTGCAGTGACAGGCCCTGGCAGCCTTTGGGTGCAGGAAATCCTTGGCCTTTCTGCAGACTGTGGGAAAAGCCAGCAGGGCCGTAGCTGTGAGATGGCTGCAGGACACGAGGAGTCAGGATCATTTCTCGTCAAGTCAAAGGAGTGAAGAGCACATTCCAAATTCAATCGGTGTCAACAGGAACTCAGCTCCTATTCAGGCACTCAAAGCAGTGGAACTGCACCAGAAATTGGCTCTGTAGCCTGGGCAAGGAGCTGATAAAGGTGAAATATTCAATCTCAAGTGCAGCAACAAGGGGACGAGAATTCCACTTCCTATTTGGAAATCTTTGGAGGAACACAATGAGAGAAATTCAAAAGAGCACTCACTGCACCTTGGAGCTGCTTTTTCTTTTTTGTGCTTCTGAGGAGAAACCACCAAGGAAGGAAACAGAGCCACAACCAGCAGAGTGAGGTTCCCAAGGGCTCTCTCAACAAGGCACTTGAGTGGTGCAACCTAAAAACGAGCAGAACACACTGGGCAGAACCAAACCCAGCCAAGGTGTTTCACAAGAGACCTGTCCTGCTCTGGTGAAATCATTCCAGCCATTCTGGCCTCCAGTCAAAGGGGGATTTTTGGAGGCAGCTCCCCAAGCGTTCAGTGTGATAATCTGGCTCTCTTTCCCTCTCCCTGACAGAGCAGAGCCTGGAGAAAATGATGAGGATTTTATAGCTCTCTGTGGTAAGCAGTTAATAACTCTCTGAGGCCATAGATCTGGGCTCCACTGCAGGGCTGGAATAATTCACCACAAAATACGACTTTTCATTTATCACTTTGACACTTAATAAATACTTCCTGGTGAAGATCCAGGAAGAGGGAGAGAAGGGAGAAGGGGGCACAGCCCACACCTGTGGTCACCAGGTGAACATGGCACATGGGGAAGGATGGTGAGGGACCAACCAGCACACACAGGCCTCGGAGCTGCTGCAGGAATAGAGTGATGAGGCTTCAGCTTAAAGGGATTTTTCTTGTTCATGATCATTGTTGCCTTTTTCTGAGCTTGGAAATGAAATTTGAGATCATTTTAGTAAAGAGGCAATATAAAAGTGGATTTTTATTTGAAGGCTTTCAGGGGCAGTTATGGAAAGATGCCTACAAAAGCCCACGCCCCGGGGGTGAGTACATTTTTATTGGTTTTAGGAAATTAACATAATTTATTAAAAACACCAATTAGGAGGGACAAGTGGAGATGCAATTTCTCTTCAGGTCAAGACTTTTTCTGGAGTTCCTCCCTCTGCACTAGCTGTACTTTGTTTGTGGAAATGTATCTGGAAGATTTGTTCTAAGCCTTGGTTCCCTGAAGGCTTTCACACAGCACTGGGGCCTTGTACCCCCAGCTGGAGCTCTGGATCTTGTTTTGTCTTTTTGCCTAAAGAAAGGCCATGGAAAATTATTGGGGAAATTAGCCACTTTTACAATAGGCTACAGAGTCACAAATGTGTGTGTGAAGAACATAGAGAACAAATAAAACAAAAAAAAGCAAAATCCAAAAGGGCATCACCATCATAAGAGGCCCCTCCTGAGCCAGGCTGGGCCTCTGTGGGCACTGATGTTTGCTAATGGTGATTACAGTGGATGGAGGGTGTAAATCTGAGGGGAAATGGTGTGTGGCCCTCTCTCCTCTCTCGTGCTGCCTTAAGTTTCAGCTTTTATGTTTTTCAGGCTCTGTGCTGCCCAGGGGTGCAGCTCTGAGCTCACATTCAGTGTCAGTCACCTCTGTAGGGACACAAAACAAATCCTGTCCCTGCTGCACACCAAGGACAACTTTCAGGCCCAAAAGCACAAACAAGGCTGGGCTGAGGGGAGGAACAAGAAGGATGAGACCTCCCAGCCTGGAGCTGGAATTGGACAATTAAACCCCAACGTGCAAATGGACCAAAACTTAGAAAAGTGGGAGACCTCCTGACCAGAGGAGCCATTTTGTGCCTATTTTGGGTCCATTTTGTGCCCATTTTGGATCCATTTTTGCCGATTTTTGTGATCATTTTGTGCCCATTTTTTATGCCCATTTTGTGCCAATTTTTGTGCCCCTTTTGTGCACATTTTTAACTGAAGGCATCAAGTGGTTTTTTTGTTTGTTTTGGTTTTTTTCTTTAGAATAAAAAAAATCACCATCACCCCACTGTCCCCACACAAGGAGAGCTGGGTCATCCCAAAATCTCCCTGCAGCCAGCCCTGAGTGCCAGGATGGTTCTGCAGCTGCCTTGGCTTGGGAATGGAGATGCCTCACGGATGTACATCCTCCTGTCACTGCAGAGAGGCAGGAAAACATTGCCTGTGTACTTTGGGAAAAGAAATAAACCCGAGGCAGAAACTTGTCTGCAGAGAACCAACATCAGTTTGCCTGGGGCAGTCTCGGAGTTGAGCAGCAGAAGGGTGAGCCCTGCCAGGAACACGCCTTCGCTTCCCCTGCAAGCATGAGGGATTCCCACTGAGGAATTCCCCCTTCCTGAGAGCCGGGATGGGGCTCCAAACCTCACCTGGCTTCAGAGGATGGGCAGCTCACCCTCAGGGAATGTAAAATCAGTGAGCACCTCTGGCAGAAGCTGCTGTTGGCTCCCAGCCCCCTCAGAAATCACCTCTCCCAGGGGAGCAGCAGTGCCCAGGATTGCTCCTGCTCCATGGGAGAAACCTGCACCCCTTGGAGCTTCCCTCTGCTGGATTCCCTCAGCCTTGGGCTGGCACTGGAGGGCACAGACACCTCAGGTGAGGAAACCCAGCTCCCTGAGATGCACAGAACCAGGTTTGCCCATGGCTCCTTTGCAGTGTCTTCCCACTGCCTCCCATCTTCTCGAACACCTTTTCATCTCCCCAGATGCCATTTCCTCCTCAGGCCTTTGCACCCACACACTCATCACGATCACTGGAAGAGGCTCTTGGCTTCCCCCAGCCTGGAGAGGCCTTCACACAATGGACACAGAGCCCTGCAGGTCCCCTTTTCCCTCCGTGTCTGTTCCTCTCAGAGAGCAGCGGTTTGGATGGAGAGCTCATCCCTCCAGCAGGGAGGTGACGATGTTGCTGTGTTTCTCTGAAGCCTGGAAGTGTTTTAGCAACACAGGCAAACAACAAACATTATCCTTGTGCACAGTATCGACTCAGTTAATTGGCAAGTGAGGTGCTGGGCTGGCCTCCTGCTCGGCTTCAATCGCAGATGCACCGAGCTCTGCCTCTGCTCATCATGCTGTCAGTGGGGAAGGCTCCACACAGGGTAATCACAGCCTGCTGCAGCCTCCGTGCTCAGGAAAGCTGCAAATCAAAAGGAAATAGCAGACAAGCACCGAGGGGAGATGGAGGGAGGGGTGGAGGGGGGCAAACTCCAGCCTGCAATTGGAGCTGCTCCTTCTGGGAGCTCGTGGCTCCCTGAGAAACTTCTTGGGGTTGGTTTGAGGCTGGTGGTTGGTGGCTCCAGGCAGATGAAATGCACAGGAAAGGGAGAGCTGAGAGCTGCAGGAAGGAGTTTCCTTGTGCTTCAGCTAACGGGAGAGGGGACAGCTGGTGCTGGAGAGCAGCAAACTGGGAGACAGGGGATATTGTGTCCCTGCCTTCCCACATAACCTCAGGCAAGTCACAGGTACTGCCTTTGCCACGGCTCCCACATGGCAAACGAGCATTGTGGCCTCTCCTATGCCTCTCCTGCTGTCACTGCTCAAGGACCAGGTTTTCTGAGGCAATTTGCACCCCTGAGGATGCATGTGTGTGCCCAGAAGTATTTAGAATTGTTCTGAGCAATTATGTGCCCAACTCACTTGGGTCTTGTCCCATTTCAGCGCAGCCTCAGGCATCCAAATGCCTCTGCAATTCTGGCCCTTGGACTCTCTGAGGCAGCAAATTGTCTCTTGCTATGAGTGTCTGTGTAATTGTGAGTGTCTGTGCATGCACGTACACACATCACCAGCTCATGCTCTGGCACAGGGAACCAAGGAGCTCCAGAGGTCCAAAAGTGAAAGCTGTCCCCCAGGAGGTCTCACTTTGCAGGTTCTTCTTGCAGGTTCAATATCAGCTCGGCTGGATCTGATTCTCTTCCCACTTTGCACCCAGGCCACGCGTGGCCGTGCCAGTTCCTGCCTCAGGTAGAGCTGATGGATGGCCCTGGTGGTTGTTGGCTCTCTGGAAGGGGTTCTCAGAGTCACACAGAAGCACGAGGGGAGGAAAATGAACTGGTTTCCTGTTCATGGGGTTACCATGAACCTGGAGAAACAAAAAGAGCCGTGGCTGGCAGAGGGGGTTAATGCACAGCCCCTCGCTTCCCCTGCAGACAGGCACTGAACTCACAGGAAATCCCACACTTCTGGAGATCACATCCTTGGTGGAAGTGGTGCCACGCCAGAGAAGCACAGGGCACTGTGGCCACTGGGGACAAGGCTGCTGTCCATCATATTGATTCCATGAAACAGCTCTTCCCCAGCTCCAGACGTGCCAGGAGGGCTCAGGGCAGTGGGACTCAGCCACTGAGCCCTGACAGCTGCCTGGGCTCGGCACTTGGACACGAGTGTCAGCCTTCCTGTTAAAACCTTGCTCAGACAGGGTGACAGAGGGGTGAAAAGCACGTGAGTGAGAACAATCCTCAGTGCTGGAGCCGGGCCACCGGGCTGGCAGGTGTATTCATGTACACATCACTTCTGCAAACTGAATTTGTTGGTGCCTCTGTGCACACCGTGTGGAACTCCAGCCCCCAGGTTCGGCTGGAAAGCAGGCATGTCCATCAGCAGCGCTGCAAACTCGGCTCTCTCAGCACTTGCACTTCTGGAGGAGTTAACTCCCCATCAAGCACCCGCTCCCAGCTGGAACACAGCGCACAAGGGAAGGAGATGGATCTGCATAAGTCCCATTAGCGCTTAACGTTCTTATCCCCGGGGCCCCGTAGCTGGAAAACACCTCCCCAGCTCAGTGCAGGAGCCAGCATCCTTCCCAGATTTACCCTGCAGACATTTGGCTGGGGATTTTACTTAAGGTTTAACTCCACTGGCAGACGTTGTTTTTTCCGGGTGGCTTCTGTTCCAGCTCTAGGTTTCTGTAAAGCAGCTCTGAGATGCATTGGCAGAGCGTGCTGGGTGTTAATTACCAGCTACAAGCACAGCCTCAAACGCAGAAGGGTTTTTTTTCATTCACAATCTGGCACGGAATAACAAGAAGAGCAACAGGTTGTGGAGAAGAGGGTTATCTTCCTACCTGCCTCCAAATTGGATGGGAGTTTGGGAGCCAGGTAGGAGGAGCAGAATCTGCTTAGTGCCAGGGCAGAAAGGAGGGATGGAATTAGGAGAATAATGAAGTTCAGTGGAACTAAACACAGTTTCCTGTGTGCGATCATCTGCACACTGCAACGCTGTGAAAACCCATCCAGGGAATTGGGGGTGCTACAAATCCATGCAGATGTTCTGAGATCCCAAACAGCCCTGCTGGTGCTCAGAGCCCTGTATTTATAGTGCACACATTCCCTAGACCCACTGCCTGCAGGCCAGGGAAATTTGGGAAGGCAGTACCTCAGATGAACTTCTGGCTGAAGGAACACAGGATCCATCCACACAGGGAAAGCTCAGCCTGGCTCGCAGCAGAGAGGGAGCTGCTCCAATTCCAGGCACAGCCACAGCACTTTATCTACCAATATTTCTGTGTCTCACATGAAATTGGAATTTCTCAGGGCCTGCATCTCCCTCCCAAGGAGTCAAGGTTGGAAACATTCCTCTGAGGAACACCCATGAAGGCAAAGAGAAGCGCAGAGATATTTCAGCATCAACTGAGGGGGTTTCAAGGCTGCAGAATTTCTCCCTCCTCTCACTCCTACCCTTATCTCTAAAGCTCTGCATGTAGTGCAGAGCCCAGCACCTTGTGAATCCTGGAGCAGAAAATAAACAGGGAGCAGCGCCAGCAACAAGATTGTGATTAGAGATCCCTCGTGTCCACGTCTTGGAGCAGGCACAGCCAAATCTGGGAGCCTGCCAAGCACACGGGGAAGGCTTTCCTTGAGATTCCTGGCTGGGTGTTGAACTTCCCCTCCCTTTTCCAGGCTGATGACTGCCTAGGAGCAGAGAACACACTGTTTTATTGCTTTGGGGAGGTCTCTTCCCGAGGGCAGCAGGGGGAGAGAGAGAGAGAAGAGGAGAGAGAAGAGAGAGAATTAGGTTTTTATGTTGGTTCACGGGAAGCATCACNTCTTCCCACTTTGCACCCAAGCCACGCGTGGCTCTGCCAGTTCCTGCCTCAGGTAGAGCTGATGGATGGCCCTGGTGGTTGTTGGCTCTCTGGAAGGGGTTCTCAGAGTCACACAGAAGCACGAGGGGAGGAAAATGAACTGGTTTCCTGTTCATGAGGTTACCATGAACCTGGAGAAACAAAAAGAGCCGTGGCTGGCAGAGGGGGTTAATGCACAGCCCCTCGCTTCCCCTGCAGACAGGCACTGAACTCACAGGAAATCCCACACTTCTGGAGATCACATCCTTGGTGGAAGTGGTGCCACGCCAGAGAAGCACAGGGCACTGTGGCCACTGGGGACAAGGCTGCTGTCCATCATATTGATTCCATGAAACAGCTCTTCCCCAGCTCCAGACGTGCCAGGAGGGCTCAGGGCAGTGGGACTCAGCCACTGAGCCCTGACAGCTGCCTGGGCTCGGCACTCGGACAGGAGTGTCAGCCTCTCTGTTAAAACCTTGCTCAGACAGGGTGACAGAGGGATGAAAAGCACGTGAGTGAGAACAATCCTCAGTGCTGGAGCCGGGCCACCGGGCTGGCAGGTGTATTCATGTACACATCACTTCTGCAAACTGAATTTGTTGGTGCCTCTGTGCACACCGTGTGGAACTCCAGCCCCCAGGTTCGGCTGGAAAGCAGGCATGTCCATCAGCAGCGCTGCAAACTCGGCTCTCTCAGCACTTGCACTTCTGGAGGAGTTAACTCCCCATCAAGCACCCGCTCCCAGCTGGAACACAGCGCACAAGGGAAGGAGATGGATCTGCATAAGTCCCATTAGCGCTTAACGTTCTTATCCCCGGGGCCCCGTAGCTGGAAAACACCTCCCCAGCTCAGTGCAGGAGCCAGCATCCTTCCCAGATTTACCCTGCAGACATTTGGCTGGGGATTTTACTTAAGGTTTAACGCCACTGGCAGACGTTGTTTTTTCCGGGTGGCTTCTGTTCCAGCTCTAGGTTTCTGTAAAGCAGCTCTGAGATGCATTGGCAGAGCGTGCTGGGTGTTAATTACCAGCTACAAGCACAGCCTCAAACGCAGAAGGGTTTTTTTTCATTCACAATCTGGCACGGAATAACAAGAAGAGCAACAGGTTGTGGAGAAGAGGGTTATCTTCCTACCTGCCTCCAAATTGGATGGGAGTTTGGGAGCCAGGTAGGAGGAGCAGAATCTGCTTAGTGCCAGGGCAGAAAGGAGGGATGGAATTAGGAGAATAATGAAGTTTAGTGGAACTAAACACAGTTTCCTGTGTGTGATCATCTGCACACTGCAACGCTGTGAAAAACCCATCCAGGGAATCGGGGGTGCTACAAATCCATGCAGATGTTCTGAGATCCCAAACAGCCCTGCTGGTGCTCAGAGCCCTGTATTTATAGTGCACACATTCCCTAGACCCACTGCCTGCAGGCCAGGGAAATTTGGGAAGGCAGTACCTCAGATGAACTTCTGGCTGAAGGAACACAGGATCCATCCACACAGGGAAAGCTCAGCCTGGCTCGCAGCAGAGAGGGAGCTGCTCCAATTCCAGGCACAGACAGGAAAGCCAGGAACAGCCACAGCACTTTATCTACCAATATTTCTGTGTCTCACATGAAATTGGAATTTCTCAGGGCCTGCATCTCCCTCCCAAGGAGTCAAGGTTGGAAACATTCCTCTGAGGAACACCCATGAAGGCAAAGAGAAGCGCAGAGATATTTCAGCATCAACTGAGGGGGTTTCAAGGCTGCAGAATTTCTCCCTCCTCTCACTCCTACCCTTATCTCTAAAGCTCTGCATGTAGTGCAGAGCCCAGCACCTTGTGAATCCTGGAGCAGAAAATAAACAGGGAGCAGCGCCAGCAACAAGATTGTGATTAGAGATCCCTCGTGTCCACGTCTTGGAGCAGGCACAGCCAAATCTGGGAGCCTGCCAAGCACACGGGGAAGGCTTTCCTTGAGATTCCTGGCTGGGTGTTGAACTTCCCCTCCCTTTTCCAGGCTGATGACTGCCTAGGAGCAGAGAACACACTGTTTTATTGCTTTGGGGAGGTCTCTTCCTGAGGGCAGCAGGGAGAGAGAGAGAAAAGAGGAGAGAGAAGAGAGAGAATTAGGTTTTTATGTTGGTTCATGGGAAGCATCACAAAACCTTTGCTCAGGCTGTGGGGAATGAGCCTCCCATGATCCTGCTGAGCACTCAGAGCTCTTTGAAATCTTGGTTCTTAGGGTAGGGTTGAGGTGAATAAAACAATGGGCAAAGAACAGAAACCCAGAAGGAAATATGGTTTGTGCCTTAGAAATAACCAGGCTGGAGAGAACTCCCAGTGGGTCAGGAGCTGGCCAGGGTACAAGCTCTGCTCTGAGGAGCCTCCAATCCAACCAGCTGAGCCAGGGCAGGGGCACAGGCAAAAGGAAACCCCAGAAATGCAGCAGTGCAAGGAGCATGGAGAGCCCTGGATGATCCACTGCACACTGGAGCCCAAGCAGGATTCAAACCCAGGCATTACCAGGAAGAGAAACCTTTAAGAAGAAACTTATCAATTGCTATTAACTAATTAAACAACCAACTTTGAGACACAGATATTAGAGGATGCATAGTATCAATTTTTGAGAAAAAATACACTCAGTCCCTGTCTCCAGTGTGTGTTTCTGGGCTGGATTTTTCTCCCTGAAGCTCCAGGTCTCCTGAACTTTGCCTATTTTTAACCTGCCCTGGCACTCGTGTTATCATTTCTGTCAGAATGAGGCCAGGTAACAAATATATCTTCCCACCAAAACTTCCCAGATTTTGTTCCTGCAGACACCCCAGTGTGAGGCTGCCACACTCAGGGAATGCTCCAGAAGGAATGTCCTGGTCCTGCTCTGGCGGAGGGAAGTTCCTGCAGGCACATGGACACACCATGTGGGAAGCTCCTGAGTGGGACTGTTTTTGTCACCTGCAGGGCTCTCACTCCTCAGCTGTGCTCCAGGAGCCTCGATATTTATGTGTCACCAATTTGTCACCTGCCTGGGAACATCTGCTGCAGGTAGGAAATCAATCCATGGCATCAGCACAGCCCAGCACCACTTTGCTCTCTGAGAGGAAAAAGTGCAGCTGCTCAAGGCAGAGCCCCAGCCCTAAGGAGAGGAACCATCCCCTGCTGCAGCAGCAGTAAAAATCCCTCACAACTCTTAAAGCCACGGTGGTAAAGCCGAACGTTTTTCTTCTTTTACAGCCTCTCATCCTCTCCCCTCCTTCCCCCGGCTGGCACAAGGCTGAGGAAAGCCAACTGCAATTAAACGTTTCGCGTTTGTAAACAACAATAGCCACGTTAAAAAACCTGCAGCTCTCAGCAAAAGCAGCCACAGCCTCCCTCACAAAACCTCGCAGGTCTCCAGCAGGAAATGGCTCATCTGCACATCACCCCCGAGCTCTCCTGCAGCACTGCCCGGGCCCCTCCAAGCCCTCTTTGCCCCAGATTCAGGGGCTGTCACAGCTCATCTGGAGCGGTGGATGCAGGCACGGAGACACCCTGGGCTGGGAGCCCGTGCTCCTTCTCCTGGAAAAAGCACAGCAAAGCTGCTGCCTCAGATAAATAAACAGCGAGGCAGCAAAGCACCAGCCTGTGCTGCCATAACTCCCCACGTCCTTAGTGCCCGACAGCCCCCATAAAGGGCTGGCAGCTTTATGTGCCACTTAAAGCACGCCTGGCACCACAGCCGGCTTCCCTCCAAAGGCTGGGAAGCCAAAGGATGGGGGTGAGCCCCCAGGGCCACCTCACACCCTGCCAGGGGGGACAGAGCACAGCCTGCTGCTCGCTGGTGGGTGTGGGGGTGCATGTGAGCCCCAGAAGTGCCGGGGTTTTGGGGAGTGTCAAACCCAGCACGGTTTATAAACTCCAGGCACGGAGGAGGATCCCTGCTGTTGGAGCTCTGGATGCTGAAAATATTGGGTTTTTCTGTGTTAAAAGGTGCTGAGCCTCAAGGAAGCACCACATTTGATGTGAGGCCTTGGGACAGGCTCCAGCATTGAGTGAGAGCACTGAGATTGGGGGTGTGGAGTTTGATTAGGAGTGTGTGATCTCACAGGGTGAAAAACGAAGATTTAATATTTTAGTATACAGCAATGTGTGTGAGCCAAAATGGAGGATTTAAGGCCTTCTCCAAGTCCTTCTTTTCACCTTCTTCTTCCTTCTTCTTCACGGGTTTGGGTGGTTTTCTGTCATTGGGTGAAAAGGGTCCCATTGCAGACCTTTAGTGGCCATCATTGGGTCACAAACATCAATAATAGAGGTGTCATCTCATTATTGGGTAAATGGTGCTTAAAAGATCTGGGAAAAGTCAGTAGTTGGCCATTTTTTGCCTCATTTTCCTGGGTTGTTATGTAGAGCTCATGGTTCATATGTAAATAATCTGTAAATAGGTAAGAGATAATAAATCACCAAGTCCAAACTTGAATTTATGTCTGTGTATCATCCATCCTGACCTTGGTGGAACAAGAAAAAGAACAAGAACCCCGACACCAATGGACTGAGTGTGAAGGGAAGCAGGTTTTTCATGGATCCCAGAGCAGTGAGTGAGTCTTGCCTCACTCCAGAGTNGAGACTGGATGTATTTACAGCTGGCAAACACAGGCAGATCCTGCAATGTGCAGAGGTCTCTGAGCAGCAAGGGGGAAAGGTACCTCGAATCTCCCGAACCTCCCCAGCCTCCCTGTCCACAGATCTGTGCTTAAACACAACCATTTTTATTTTAGCACACTGAAAAGTGGGGGTTTTCCCCCCAAAATTGAAACACAGGGCCAAGAAAATTGCCCCAGACTGCCCATCTGTTTCTGTGACAAAGGCCAGAGTGCTTGTTTTATTTTCAAACAGCACATGGTTTGATTTCTAAAAGCTGATCCACTCAGGAGCAGCCTTCCAGAAAAGCCTGGAGCACAGCAGCTCCTCTGGATCCTCATGGGATGTTCTGGAAGAGCCCAGCACCCAAACATTTGAAGTCCTTGGAAATGTTGTCCTTGTTTGGGAGAGGAGAACAGAAAAGCACCTGCCTGGTGCTTTGCAATCCATCTACCCCAAAAGCAAGGGAAGCTTTAAACCAGAGAGGAAAAAACCCCCTCAGAAATAGAATAAAACAGAGAGGGAACAGAAATGCAGGAAAGGGCTGAAAAAATGCCACTTTTGGTTTTAGACTTGTAACGCCACAAATGCTACTGAATAAATCACTGGCAGAGCAGAGAGCTGAAATAATCCAGGGGAAAAACCTGAGCTGCCATCCATCAGCCTCCCCCTGACACATAATGAATGCTTCTCCTGCAGCCAACACGCATTAGCATAGCCTGCACAGCATGGCCAGCACTCTGACATCCCCCTGCCCACAGATGGTCCTGCTCCTGGCTCTCCACAGCCTCTGCTCCTGCCACCTTGTGCCACCCAGCACACGGGGCTGTCTCTGCTGGCACCACGCTGAGGGTGAACTGAAATCCTGCCATGGGAATAAAGGCCATGAGAGCTGCTACTCCCCGGGTGTCCCNAGCAAAAGCAGCCACAGCCTCCCTCACAAAACCTCGCAGGTCTCCAGCAGGAAATGGCTCATCTGCACATCACCCCCGAGCTCTCCTGCAGCACTGCCCGGGCCCCTCCAAGCCCTCTTTGCCCCAGATTCAGAGGCTGTCACAGCTCATCTGGAGCGCTGGATGCAGGCACGGAGACACCCTGGGCTGGGAGCCCGTGCTCCTTCTCCTGGAAAAAGCACAGCAAAGCTGCTGCCTCAGATAAATAAACAGCGAGGCAGCAAAGCACCAGCCTGTGCTGCCATAACTCCCCACGTCCTTAGTGCCCGACAGCCCCCATAAAGGGCTGGCAGCTTTATGTGCCACTTAAAGCACGCCTGGCACCACAGCCGGCTTCCCTCCAAAGGCTGGGAAGCCAAAGGATGGGGGTGAGCCCCCAGGGCCACCTCACACCCTGCCAGGGGGGACAGAGCACAGCCTGCTGCTCGCTGCTGGGTGTGGGGCTGCACAGGAGCCCCAGAAGTGCCGGGGTTTTGGGGAGTGCCAAACCCTGCACAGTTTATAAACTCCAGGCACGGAGGGGGCTCCCTGCTGTTGGAGCTCTGGATGCTGAAAATTTTGGTTTTTCTGTGTTAAAAGGTGCTGACCCTCAAGGAAGCACCACATTTGATGTGAGGCCTTGGGACAGGTTTCCAACATTGAGTGAGAACAATGAGATTGGGGGTGTGGAGTTTGATTAGAAGTGTGTGATCTCACAGGGTGAAAAATGAAGATTTAAGATTTTAGTATGCAGCAATGTGTGTGAGCCAAAATGGAGGACTTAAGGCCTTCTCTAAGTCCTTCTTTTCACCTTCTTCTTCCTTCTTCTTCATGGGTTTGGGTGGCTTTCTGTAATTGGGTGAAAAGGGTCCCCATTGCAGACCTTTAGTGGCCATCATTGGGTCACAAACATCAATAATAGAGGTGTCATCTCATTATTGGGTAAATAGTGCTTAAAAGACCTGGGAAAAGTCAGTAGTTGGCCATTTTTTGCCTCATTTTCCTGGGTTGTTATGTAGAGCTCATGGTTCATATGTAAATAATCTGTAAATAGGTAAGAGATAATAAATCACCAAGTCCAAACTTGAATTTATGTCTGTGTATCATCCATCCTGACCTTGGTGGAACAAGAACAAGAACCCCGACACCCATGGGCTGAGTGTGAAGGGAAGCAGGTTTTCCATGGATCCCAGAGCAGAGTCTTGCCTCAGTCCAGGGCTTGGCTCAGCTGTGCCTGGGGGACAGGAAGGATGCAGCCCTAAATATAAAGGGTTTGACCTGCATTTGGGGTGAGACTGGATGTATTTACAGCTGGCAAACACAGGCAGATCCTGCAATGTGCAGAGGTCTCTGAGCAGCAAGGGGGAAAGGTACCTCGAATCTCCCGAACCTCCCCAGCCTCCCTGTCCACAGATCTGTGTTTAAACACAACCATTTTTATTTTAGCACACTGAAAAGTGGGGGTTTTCCCCCCAAGACTGAAACACAGGGCCAAGAAAATTGCCCCAGACTGCCCCATCTGTTGCTGTGACAAAGGCCAGAGTGCTTGTTTTATTTTCAAACAGCACATGGTTTGATTTCTAAAAGCTGATCCACTCAGGAGCAGCCTTCCAGAAAAGCCTGGAGCACAGCAGCTCCTCTGGATCCTCGTGGGATGTTCTGGAAGAGCCCAGCACCCAAGCACTTGAAGTCCTTGGAAATGTTGTCCTTGTTTGGGAGAGGAGAACAGAAAAGCACCTGCCTGGTGCTTTGCAATCCATCTACCCCAAAAGCAAGGGAAGCTTGAAACCAGAGAGGAAAAAACCCCCTCAGAAATAGAATAAAACAGAGAGGGAACAGAAATGCAGGAAAGGGCTGAAAAAATGCCACTTTTGGTTTTAGACTTGTAACGCCACAAATGCTACTGAATAAATCACTGGCAGAGCAGAGAGCTGAAATAATCCAGGGGAAAAACCTGAGCTGCCATCCATCAGCCTCCCCCTGACACATAATGAATGCTTCTCCTGCAGCCAACACGCATTAGCATAGCCAGCACAGCATGGCCAGCACTCTGACATCCCCCTGCCCACGGACTGTCCTGCTCCTGGCTCTCCACAGCCTCTGCTCCCGCCACCTTGTGCCACCCAGCACACGGGGCTGTCTCTGCTGGCACCACGCTGAGGGTGAACTGAAATCCTGCCATGGGAATAAAGGCCATGAGAGCTGCTACTCCCCGGGTGTCCCCGAGGCAGGTGGCTGGCAGGTGAGCAGCAGGACTGCAAGTGGCATTTCTGGGTCCCCCTGCAGCCTTGCAGAGCACAGACAGTGATGTCTCACTTGGCAGGATTCGGGAATCCGAGGATGAGCCAATCCTGGTTGGCAGCAGGAGGGAGCCCAGAGAAGGGTGGAGGTGCTGCCATGGAGAGAGGCCACCCTCACACAGCTCCACACTGACCACAGACTGTCCTGAGGAGGACATCCCACACCCTGGGACACAGCAGGGAAACCAGGTTTATCCCAGGAAACCCAAGCCAGCAGCTGCCATGGGTATTTTCATGTAAACACTTGTGGCAGACCAGAGGATCTCTCTGGTTCTCCTGATGGGCAGGAGCCTGGACAGGGGGGTGAATCCTCCCTGGCCTGTGCCAGAAACTGTGGTGACTTTTGGTCTCAGCCCATGGAAAAAGCACTGTCAGGGTTGTCTGAGGATTTGGAGGTCACAAGGGTTTGATTGGTGTGATTTTTGTTATGTCACTGGGTGTGTAGAAGGGTTTTTAGATTTTGCTACATAGACATGAATGGGGTAAAGATGGAGGCAGATCAGTGTGATAAGAGCACATGTTTCTGTCTTCCTCTTCCTCTTCCTTTTTGCAAAGGGCTGTGGGTTTTTAGGATTGGTAAAGGTAAAATTTCACTGCATGACATGGGTTTTAGTTATTGGTGTTTAGAGAAAAACAATATTAACGCAATATAGATTATAAAAGCCCAAACACTGTCATGGGCGGGGGAGAAACCATTTTTCCAGCTGCTTGTGAACTTCATGCTGGACAGAAAGAACTGAGAGATAAGATTTGTAAAATAAACATCTGCAGTCCCCAACCCAGACGTTCTCAGATTCCTTCTTTCAAGCATGGGCAGGTGAGAAGAAAGATTTACACTGCTGGGGTTAATCTCAGAAGAGAGAACTCCAACAAACACTGTGATGGAAACTGGCCCCAGCCAACAGGAACCCACCTGTGGCCGCACTGGGACACCTGGGACACCTGGGACACCTCCATCAGCCAGGGCTCCATCCTGACACCTTGTGCAGCCACAGGGCTGAGGGGGTGGTGGGAAGCATTTCCTCTGCTCCCTGCCTGGCTGGAGCTGGGGATGAGCCACAAAGGGGTCAGGGGCAGGTGGAGGGCAGTGACAGCTTAAGGGGACATCTTAAATCCAACTGGAGACAACCTTTACGGAGGTTCTAAAGGCTTGCAAACCATCAGTGGGGGATTAAATCCATTTCAGGAGGAAATACCTTGCCAGGCTTTGAGTGATTGCCCGGAGTAAAGATGGAAAGATGTGAAAATGGGTGATAAATATTAAGAGAGGGAGATGAGAGATGTCTAATGGAATGCCTGACACAGCCTTAATTACAGCCTTGTATATACTCTGAGAAAATATATTTAGCTGATAGCAGCACTGGGGGTTTGAGGCTTTCTACAATGAGCTCAGGTTAAAATAAACATTTATTTTAAGCATAAGCAAGTCATTCAACTAGTTAGTTTAAAGCTGAGCTAGGTGAATAGCTTACAGTAAATAATCTGCTGCATGCATTTATTCCAGTTTCTTTTTAGCCCAAATTTCCTAGGAGAACAAAAAAAAGACCTGTTATTGCTCTGCAGCAGTCATCTCCTCCTGAGAACTCCTGCCCAATTTTTCTGAGATTTACCCATAAAGAGCTTGGGAGTGCCATGGTCCTCCAAACTGCTGATCATCCCCACTCCTGGAACAGCTTCCAGAAAACCCAGATTGGATGGCTTCGGGTTTCTTAAAGCCATCTTTGCTTGTTGGTAACTGTCCTGACTCCTAAGACAAATAACTGCTCCCTCAGATAGCCCAGCACCAATCCAAGGTGGAGTTTGGTCAGGACATCATTTTTGTGACAGTGTCTCGTGGGCTCCTTTTCCCTCTTGCCCATGGCTGTTTAAAGGCAGGAATTTTCCAGAGTGATCCTGCCCAAATACCCAAATACTTCTCCCCCAGATACTCTGCTGTTAATTATCCCTAATTAACCAGCTCTGCCCATCACACCCCTGTGGAGAAAAGGGGATCTCTGAACTTCCAAAGAGCTCCTGGAGCAGCTCCTCACCCCCCTCTGCCTGGGGAAGAGCCTGTGGAGCAGCTCCCATCCCCTCAGAGGATGTGGGATCACCCTCAGCCCGACACCAGCACAGCCAAGATGGGCTCCACTCTCTGTGCAGAGAAATTCCCTGGATAATTCACAGATCGGACAGATCCTGCTCTGTGGCAGGATGAGGAAGGGCCTCGCTGTGCAAGGGCCCACTCCAGCAGTGTCCATCACAGGGAAGGACATCCTGTCCACCCCACGTGCTCCAAGGCAGGAATGTGACCCCTCAGCCGTTTGTCAGAGCTGTGGGATCAGTCCTGGAACACCTCGGTGACAGAGCTGCCACAGTGCCCTAAGGTGCCCTCTTGCTGTCATCCCCATTGCCATCTGCTGCCCCAGTCCCTCAGGACTAATGGTGTTTTTCCAGGGGAATGATTCAATCCATGATGGGCTTTTCAATCCTCTGGTGTGTCAGGAAAGGTCATGCTCAATTCAGCTGCAAATGCTGCTCCCTGTGTGATCTCCTCCAGGCCAGGAGCTCTCACAGCCCCACGTACACCAGGACAGACTGGGCCCCAAAAACCCACTTTTGCCAGAATTTCGAGGCTTTTAGAGAGGTCTGGGGAGACCCTTTTACCCTTCAGACCATCAAAGGCAGGGAATTCCCTTCCCAAGCTCTCACACCCAGCCCCTGGATGCAACAGGAATCACAAGAGCTTCATGCTTTATTAGCACACTCATTTTGACACTGATTTTTGCAACCCAAAGAGCTCCAGAGGCTGGGATCCCCGTGGCAAATCCAGCTTCCAAGATGAACCAGGAGCCTGAGGAATCAGCTCACGTGCTCAGCCCAGCCTTCAGCAGCTCCAGAGCTCGCAGGGATGGACTGTGCTGTCACCTGTGCCTCCCACTCCTGGGTGCCACCCAGCAGAACCCACGTCCTGCTTTGCACAGTGCTTGGCCTGGGAATATTCATCTCAGAGAGCCTCCCCTCCCCAGGGCCAGCCCCGTTCAATCTGCCTCTGCAAACAGAACCAAGGGGCAGGGAAGAAGCAGCTGAGTGTCTCTGGAGGTCAGGGGTTTGTGTGGATGTTTTTCTCCTTTACAAAAGATAAATACATTCCATGTTATGTTGTGTTGTGGATTTTCATCTTGTCGACCTCTCACAAACTAAGCAGGGTCAGGCATTGGTCAGTGCTTGGACTGGAGATCTCGAGGGAAACAAAATCCACAGCAGAGGAGGAAGAGAAATATTTGTGACTTGGCTGTTTAGGGAGTAACACTCGTGTCTCTGAGCCAGCCCTGAGTCCCCATTGCAGGCAGGGTTAATCAGCAAATCACAGCTGCACAACTCCCCTCGCTCCCTGTGGAATGTGAAACCAGGGTGAGTTGATTCATAGGAATCAAAGGGAGCTGGGAACAAGAATTAAATGGCAGTCAAGCATTTGAGCTCCTTTAAGGAAATACCAGCCTTGATCATAAAATCTGATATCCGTCTCGCTCCAACAGGTATTAGCCAAGGGGCAGCTGTTTAATGCTCCACATAAAAGGCACTCTAGCCTACTTCTTCCCCTAAATTTAGGCAGCAATTTTGTTTGAATCCAGTATGTCTGCTGCCCCTCCTGAACCATCCCACGTGCTCCGTGTGTGTTTTCCTCCAGCTCCCCACACGGCTGAATTTCCCCAGCGAGCAAAATGATTTCCTGTGCTCAGCAGCCCGCAAAGCACCTCGGAAATCTTTCAGATGAAAGGCCCTCATCAAAAAAAAAGTGTATAATAAGATTCCATTCTCGTGTCATTTCTTCTCATTATGGCTAATGGCAGTGGTTGTGCAAAATGTTCTCCCCGTGATCAGGACGGACTCTCCGGCGAACAGCCGGGCCCTCGGAAGCCGGGGACAAAGGAGGCGTCAGAGAATTGGTGCCCAGAGTTCACTCGGCTCTTCTCAGCTCCCCTGCTCCTCCTGCTTTGAAGATTTTAATTAGAAGCCCACGGAACAGCGTTGCTGGAACAGTTCCAGAGGGATGAAGGACAACAGAGCAGCTGGGACCCTCCGCTCGCGGCGGGCGCGAGGCTTTTCAGGAGGGAAATGAGGAAGGAACTCACAAAGGGAAGCAGGAGAGGAGGCAGAGTGGAGGTGGGGGCACAAACAGCACAGGCAGCAAGGAAAGGGGGGTGGCTGGGTGTTGGAATCCTCAATGATGAAAATTTTGGGGTTTTTCTATGTTGAGAGGTGCTGAGCCTCAGGCAGGCACCATGTTTGACTTGAGGCCTTGGGACAGGCTCCCAGTATTGAGTGAGAGCACTGAGATTGTGGGTGTGGGGTTTGTACAAGTGTGTGGAAAACACTGTTTTTCACTGGGTGAAAAACAAAGATTTAAGATTTTAGTATACAGCAATGTGTGTGAGTCAAAATGGAGGATTTAAGGCCTTCTATAAGTAAGTCCTTCTTTTCACCTTCTTCTTCCTTCTTCTTCATGGGTTTGGGTGGTTTTCTGTAATTGGGTGAAAAGGGTCCCCATTGCAGACCTTTAGTGGTCATCATTGGGTCACAAACATCAATAATAGAGGTGTCATCTGGTTATTGGGTAAATAGTGCTTAAAAGACCTGGGAAAAGTCAGTAGTTGGCCATTTTTTTGCCTCATTTTCCTGGCTTGTTATGCAGAGCTCATGGCTCATATGTAAATAATCTGTAAATAGATAAGAGATAATAAATCACCAAGTCCAAACTCAAATTTATGTCCAGGTATGATCCATCCTGACCTTGGTGGAACAAGGAAAAGAACCTGCACTGTTGGGATTCCCCCAGGCTCTGGGTTTGGGGTTATCCACCCTGCAAACAGGGCAGGGAACATCCAGGGTGTGCTGGGGAGTGAGGCAGCACTTCCACAAGAAACGTGGAGCAAAAAGAGGAGTCTGGATTTAGCAGCAGTAAAATAGGGCAGAGAAAATTGGGCAAAATAGCATGGAGAGGGAATGCCAGAAGAGAAGAAGGGGGAAAGAGGATGAAAAGCACTGCTAACTCACACTGACCTCAGGGCAGAGCTGCAGAACTAATTGCCCCAAACAAATACAAGAACTTAAAGTCGAGGAGATTTATAAGCAGGAGAGCTCCAAGAAGCAGCTGGTGCAGCGGGGTTTGGATGGGTAATGGGAAGTATTTACAGCATTGGCAAAGCAGGCTGACAGGCAGGAGAGGCCTAGGCAGCATTTAGGGCCAGGGATAAAAGAAATGACAGCTGGAAGATCTCTCAGCACCGAGAGAGACACGGAATGAGGGATTTCTGCACTGGTCCTGCTCTTCCCTGTGTGTTCCAGATGCTGTAACTCCAGTGATTTGTGTCCCACTCAGACACTTGTGGCCCCACAAATGTCAAACAGAGCAGGGACAAAAGAGAAAACTTCATCCAGGGGCTGGGGGAAACAGATGGGCAGGAAGGCATTTCCAACCTCTGTCATTCCAGGCTGATGAAGAGCAGAGGAAAGATTCACTCTGTGATTCTGTGAGAGCAATTAGAGCTGGATTTGATGCTGGAGCCTCGGGACTCTTCAGGCAGCAGCAAGGTTTGGAGGCACTCCAGCATGAACAGAAGTCATTTTTCAGATGGAAGGGGATGAAAGCTATGGGACAGCTGAGATTTGGCTGCAGATGCAAGGGAATAGGGAAGACACAGAGAACAGAGTGGTTCTGTGGTGCCCTGCACTCAGTGAGAACAAGAAAACCAATTTCCAGTTTCACTGCTGGAAGTTCGTTTTCCTTGAGCACTAAATGACAGCAAAGAGCACGAGTTGTGTTCTCATTCTAGGTCATGGTTGGTCTCCAAAATGAAAGGGGGAACCATCAGCTTTACCCCTGGGGAATTCCTTGCCCATTCCTGACCTTGGTGGACATTTAAGGGTGACCCAGCTCCCCAGGCTTTGCTCCAGTTCCAGTAGGCAGCAAAAGGCCCCATTTTTGTGGCATCCCCACTGGCAGGTGAGCTCTGGTCTCTGGGGCTGCCAGAGGCAGGAGGATGCTCTGCCCAGCTGACAGGTGTCCTCTTTCCAGGGTGACACATCTGAGCACCCCCCCTCCATGGAAATTCAAATAATCCTTTCAAGATCTTGTCAGGGCTGCTCAGCAGAGCTGCTCTGATTAACAACAGCAGCTCCTTTGTCTGTTTGATCACGGCCAGTCCTCAGTGATGGATGAATTAAATATTTAATAGCCTGGGTGACAGCTCAGGACAGCTCAGGGCAGCTCAGCTGCTCTGGCAAGATGCTCCTGGAAGGTCCCACGTACCTTGGAGCAGGCACAGGCACAGGAGGGAGCAGTGGGAGGGTTGGCAGCACCCCTGGCTGCTCTCCAGGCTCTGTGGCTGGAGGAACCCATGGCCTGCCAGCCAAAAGGATGGATCTGAGCAGGGGGAGAGGATTTTAACCAGGATTTATGCTTTCCCAGAATGGATGTTAATTCCTGGGCTGCCACCAAACTGACAAAGGGGTGTTTTTTTGCAACTTCCCCAGTATTTATTCCACAGTGCACATCACCATGTGATCCTAGACCAGGAGAAACAATTCAGAGGCACAAAACAGAGGAGCTGGGATGGGAATTCCCAACTCCCACATGGAGAAATGCAGCATTGCACAGGCAAGGAAACACACTCTGGAATGGTCTTGCTGAATCCCACTGAATCCCAGCTCCACATGTTGGTGTCTGGTGGTGAACTTCAGACACTGAACATTAGAGAAGTCCAAGGAAAGGACTTGCACAGGTGGAGCTGGGGAGGATTTGTGGCTCTGCAGGTTCCTGAAATCCCTTTGGTACCTGCTGTTGGACAGCTGGGATCCTGGATGTGATCTCCTGGCTCTCCTCCAAAACTCAAACAAGCCACAGCGGCAGTGGTTACAAACACTTTAATTGCAGCAAGGGCCCTGCTAATTGAGCAGAAACCCTTCCAGCTCAGATAACTGCTCTGCTAATGAAACCTGAGCCATTCCCTCTCCTGGCTCCCCATGGTAAAACCCCTGTCCTTTCCAGGGGGTGAATCTCACCATAGCTTCAGACAGGAGCTTTAATGGGCTTCAGCAGCCTTTGAGAGAAAGTGCTGGAAGGACAAAATGAATCATCTCTCTTACTGTGCTGTCATAAAATCCCCCTGCCCCTTGATACTCTGCTTGCTTCACCTTCCAGTTCTGCCACTTCCCTCTTTCACTGCTCAGCCTTCAACTTGAAACAGCAGAGCAACCCAAGGGGAATAAAACAAGACCCCCAAAGTCTCCATTCCTCAGGCCCAGGATTTGCAACACAACTCTGAACAACAAACTCCCCTTTCCTGAATCAAGGGGAAACCAGTGGGACAGCTCTCCATGGGGAACACTTGGGGAAAACAACTTTCTCCTCCCTCTGCTGCCTTGGTGGGACACTGGCAGTTGTTTTTAATTGGTTTTGGCAAAGGTTTTAGCCTTGTAGGAGTGGGGGAAAGAGGGCAGCAGAGATGGTTCCATAACTCTGCTCTGCACGGGTCATCTCCAGGACAAATCCTTGGAAGGATGTGGCTGGGCTGTGCTCAGACCTCCAGTACTGCAAGGCACAGGAAAAGCTGTAGATATCCAGAGCAGTCTCTGGCAGGCTGTAAAAAAGACAAAAATAAGGCAGCAAAGCCACCTCTGCATCCCAGCTTTTCTTAGAGCAATAACAACAGAGCTAAACTGGGTCCCAAGTGTTGGCTCATATTTCCAAACACTTACTAACTATTGCAAGGAACAAGTGCCTCAGGGCTTGGCTGTATTTATGCTTTTGCTTTTCTTTAATAAAAGCAGCATTTATAATGCATGATTAATTGTTTTGCACAAGCCTCCCTTTTATGGGAACCTGTGAAATGTAAGTGATTTTTAATACCACCTCACAGACATCACTCCTTCTTCCCACCCCCATTACCATTAATCCACTTGGAGAGAGATGTAACATTTGTCACTGCTTTATTATGAAGTGCAATGTTGCAAGTTATTTATGAGCTTGCTATTTATTGAAGTATTTGCTGGTAGTTTTAGCACTTCAGCTCGGGGTGAGAATCAGGCACATTTCCCCCACTGCCTGGCAGAACCTTCTGCTGTTTAACCACTTCACTGCCTGGCTCTGGCTGTGCCCCCACAGCAGCCACACAGGGAGGTGTTTGAGGGCAGATTCTCCCCCCTGTCACCTCCAGGGGACTGGATGAGGGAGTTCATTCCCCTCTTGTTCCCTGTTGGAGGAAGGGGATGTTTGGAAAGGACCCAAAGGGCAGAAAAAAATATTGTTGTGGTAAGAGCAAAGAGAGAGCAGGAGGCAGAGCTCAGAGCTCCAGCTGCCCAGGGAGGAACAGAAATCACCTCCACTGCAAGGTGTGGAATGATGAGATCCTCTGCAGTGTCAGACTGTGGGGTTTAGGCATGCAAGATGTGGAGACTGAGCAATCTGTCACCCATGTTGATCCACACAAACTGCACGTGGTAAACACGGAATGAACTCGCATTGTCCCACCATGAGCAGCCAAAATTCATCAGACTTCAGACTGCTGAGAGACCCCGAGCCTAGGACTGAGCTCAAAGAGGGGTTTTAACTCAACCACACAACCCCAAGCCTAGGACTGAGCTCAAAGAGGGGTCTTAACTCGGACACACAACCCCAAGCCCGGCACTGAGCTCAAAGAGGGGTCTTAACTCAGACACACAACCCCAAGCCTTGGACTGAACTCAAAGAGGGGTCTTAACTCAGCCACACAACCCCAAGCCTAGGACTGAGCTCAAAGAGGGCTCTTAACTCAGCCACACAACCCCAAACCCAGCACTGAGCTCAAAGAGGGGTCTTAACTCAGCCACACAACCCCAAGCCTAGCACTGAGCTCAAAGAGGGCTCTTAACTCAGCCACACAACTCCAGCACTCCCACAGTGGCCGTGGGCAGCCAGAGGGACCTGAACCAAAAACTCCACAGAAAGCCCAGCCTTGCCTTGGCTGAGCCCAGCTGCTTTTCCATTTGCTTTTCATCAACCTAAGCAGTCAGTTTGCAGCTCCTGAAATGCCTTGCTGCAGAGTGTTTACAGCACTTAGCACTTTGTGCTGTGATCCCTTGCTGGAATGAAAGCCCATATTTTATTGAGAGGAGCAGACACTTTGCAGGCACAGTTTTACTCCAGCCTAACACGGGCAGGATGCAGGGATGATCTCCTGGTCTGGGCTTTGCTGCAGGTACAGCTTTTGAAGGGGGTCAATTAGAAGGGCACTGATTCTGTTCAAAAGTTTTAATAGCCATGGGTAGAAATATTTGAAGGTGTTTTCTCTCTTTCTATAAATTTTTGTTCTAATCCTGCTGTGCCTGTGAGTTCCCCTGTTGTATTTCCTGCAACACCTTTGCTGACAGAAAATACTATTCCTTCTAAACAAGGCAACTTGATTTTCATGAAAATTCCATGTTTTAAGAGAAGCCTGCTGATTGGAGGCATTTTGTGAGAAATCAAAACAAATCTGGGAACTTTTGAGGTTTGGCTTCAAGCTACATTTCGGTGTGAATAATTCAGGAGGGGAGGACCCACACTCCCACTGCATTTGTCAGAGCAAAGTAGAGTCACCTGTAATTTCTGAGCACTAAACACTCTGAAATGCTGTTAATAGAGCATTTGGATATTTCCAGGGATTGTTCCAAAGAGAAAGCCAAGACAGAAAAACACTCAAAGTCTTTTAACTCCCTTTTAGCAGACTTGTTCCCAGCTGATGCTGCTGACTCCTGGACCCCCTCCAGAGAGTAAAATGATATAAATCCTGCACTCAGCAGCATTTTATCCTGCACCTCACACCAGGCTGGGCCCTGCCCATGGGAAGGCAGAGTGATTTCAAAATTCTCAGAGCTGGTACAGACCAGCTGAGGCCTGAGTGAACAAAGGGGGGGTTTGATTGATGGTTGCCTGGCCTCCAGCTGGAGCTCAGGACAGGGAGTTCTCCACGATGGAAGTTTCTGTGCACCAGAGAGGGGTCAGCCCTGCTCTGCTCTTCCCACCCAGCACCTTCTCCTTCTCTCCATTTCATACCAGCTCACACGTGGCCACAGCACAGTGAGCCACGTGGAAGTGTGTGAAGTCCTGAGGGTTTCCAGCACTTCCCAGAATAATTTAGATGATGAACAGAATCATCTAGGGCTTAGAATAAATTGTGAGACGGCTCCCTGGGTGTGTTGTGTAAAGCAAAATGTTTCATAAAGTGATAAAATAATAAACAATAAAGAACAAAATAGAACCTGAGCACAGGTACCTGTACAATGCACCCTGCTACAACATCCCCAAAATCCCAAGAAGCTTTGTGCTCTCCCTTCAGTAGTGAATGATTTAGGTGGGTTTTTTGGCAATAGAGAATAGCTCCATTTCTGAGGGACAGGTGAAGAGACCTGTCAGTGTTTCTGTCTTGGCCTTGAGCCACTGGCTGTCAGGAGAGCAAAGAAATTTCTAGGCCTTTTTCCTTTCAAGTTCTAAGGTGAAACTGAAACCCTTTTCCTTGTGTGGAAAACACCTGCTCGGTTTTGGGCTGCATTCCTACATCCGTGCCTCAGTTTCCCCTTCTGCAAAGCCTCCTGCTGAAGCATCACAAGTTTCCCCCAGGTGTGGCTGAGCTACAGGGTGGAAGCAGAAACTCCAGGGTGGAAAAGAAGAAACTCCAGGGTGGAAAAGCAGAAGCTCCAGGGTGGAAAAGCAGAAGCTCCAGGGTGGAAAAGCAGCAGCTCCAGGGTATCTCTCCCCTCCTGAAAGCCCAAGAGGGGAGGATGCTGCACCTCGCAGTTTCCATCCCCGGGCTGCCAGGAGCTTCCCGGGTGAGCAGCTCCGCTGAGATANCTGCACCTCGCAGTTTCCATCCCCGGGCTGCCAGGAGCTGCGGGGTGGGGATGGGGTGAGCAGCTCCGCTGAGATCAAGCAGGGTATTAAGCCCGCCTTAATGACTGCCGAGGAACCCAACCTGACCTCATTTATATGCAAATTGTGGTGCCTCCCTGCTCCTCTTTAGGGGCAGGTGAGCCGAGCACAAGGCGCGGATAACAGCGGCGCATTTGCATTCCACCAGGAACTTCTCTCTGCCTCGTTCAGCGACTCGGGCTGTGTTTAAAGCACAAAATCCCTTCTTGAGCAGAAAGCGGCTCCATTTGGCTGCCACCTGCTAAGGAATCACCAGAGCCTCGGGAAATTTTCAGCCAGCAGCTCCCACACCCTTTGTCAGCAGAGTTTGACTCCTTGTTCTCTGTCATCTCTATTGGCATGGAAACCAGGCTCTGGTGCTGAGGAATCCATCTGCTCCTCACCTGAAGTCAGGCAGTCCCACTTTGAGTGGTTTGGGTGCCTGTGAGTTGAAAGGCCCTGAGAAGTTAGAGACTGGAGAAAAAAGAGAATATAAAAGTGAACAGCAGATGCTCTTCCATCTCAGGGTTTTCTGTGCAGAAGCAGACCTCAAGTATCCCAAATGTTGGGTGCCAGGCTGGTTTTCTTTCCAAAATTAGAGGTGAAATAATGTAATTCAGCAGGAGTTTAGCTGGATCTGCCCATACAAATAACTGCATATCTCAGATTTGTGTTCCCATCTGGTTTCGTACCAACAATAGCAAAATCCATAAATCTACACAGCTCCCTTGTCCATCATTTCTCCCAATCTGCTCCAACTCCTTCTGAGGACCAGTTCCCTTGTCCCAGAATCCCCCAGCTTGCTCCTATCTCACCCACTCTGCAGCTGGAGGAAGTTTGGATGAACTGTCACATTTGAAGCCTTCTGCTCCTCCACAGTCTGGCATTAATCTTGCACAGTGACCCACAGCTTTCAGGGGGAGAGAGTAAAGAGGAAGGGAGTTGGGTTTTTAAAGGAAAAAAAAAAGAACATCCTATTTTTATGCAAATGGCTTTCAACTCTGAGTAGGGCCAAGAGAAAAAACGGGGGAAGAAATCCATTTTTAAAAAAAATCTTTCTGCTTCTATTATTTTCTACTTTATGTTTTCACTGTGGCTTTAGTGGCTCTTTAAAGATGTACTACAAAGCTTTTAATAAAAGCCAGAATGAAAGGCAGAATCCTCTTTAAGATCCTAAATCAGTCTTGCAATTCGTGTCTAGACTCACACATTCCTCATACATTAACTTTTTCGAAGTGAGATATTGTAACACCCCCCCTTAATCCCTTCAGCTCCTGCCAAACTCCCTGTCAAGGAGGGCTCTGTGTTCCTGTTTAGATGGGAAGCAGCAACATCAGCAATGACCCCTTCCAGAGAACATTTAACAGGCAAGTAGATCACTGCAAGTGCTTTTTATTTGTGCCTCTCATTTCTCTGGAGTCCACTGAAGGAAGGATTGCTTTGAACTCACTGAGCAAAACGTGCAGGAGTCGGGTCCCAGCGCTGATGTGGTGCTGATTCCACCCAATGCAGGTCACAGCAACAGCCACTCCATCCTCAGCAAGCAGCTGCAATTTCCTCTGCTCACAGCTCTGCAGCTTCTGCTGCCCAGGAATTCAATTTTCAGTGCTGCTGCCTTTCCAAACTGTGAGTCCTTGGCAGCTTTTATCAGCCCCAGCGAGGTGTGCCGCTGTAATTTGCGGTTTGGAGACTTAGCAAGGTTTCCAGTTTGCTCCCAGGCCTGAGTGTAGCATCTACAAATCTTAAGAAAAGGCAACAAGCAGTGTCTGAAGTGAAGTGTGGATTTGATTTTTTTTTCCATGAAAAGACTCAACATTTTCAGTCCCAAGCAGGAGCTGCACTGATTTGTTTCCAGAGGAGATGCCAACCTGCTGATTCTTCTGCTGGGGAATGCCCAGGGCAAAACAACAGGTCACTGAGACACCACGGGGCTTGTCTGGAGCTGCAGAGAGGAACTGCCTGTGAACTGGGATCCCCTGAGATGCCAGCTCCCTTCCTGGCCTCCCCACTTCCCACACAACCACAGGCAAATCACTTCATCTCACAGAATTCACTCACCCAGCTGTGAAGGGAGGATGAGAAGAGCTCTGTTCCTGCAGGCCCTTGTTTGACGTTGGCAGGCTGCAGCACAAACTCTTGCTCTTCCCTTGTATGTACAACTGCTTTTTGTTGTTTTTTGGTTTTTTTTAACAACCACCAAATGAATCCATGATCCCAAACACTCAAGAGAAGTACCTGGAAGTACAACAGAGCAGTTGCTCTCCTGCATTGCCTGCAGCCTTTGGATGCAGGCTCATCTTCTGAGCAACTGCCCCCCAGCAGCCCCAAACTGCATCTAAATTCAGATAGATCCTTTCTTCTTTTTTTCCTTGTGCTTCAGCTGGGATTTCCACTGATTGATTTGTCTCCCTGGTGCAGCCAGGCTGCTCCGTGGGATCCCTGCTTTCCCTGGTTGGTTGTTTCCCTCCTGCAGGGCCCTGTTTTACTGCAAACAAGCTGCTGTGAGCAGGGCAGACAGTGCCAAGTCCTCCAGCACAGCATCAAGGCCAGAGCCCCTCCTGGGTGTGCCAGGAACCTCAGGGAACCATCCCTGGTGCTGCTGAACCTCAGGGGAAGGCCAGGAAGAGCAGAATTCCTGACCCAGCTCCTCTGGGGGTGCTTTGTGCCCAGGGTCACAGGAGAGGTGTGAGCCCATCCCCTGCAGCATCACTTCCTGCAGGACTCCAATTAGCAAAAGCCAAGACTCAGCCCCTTGCCAGATCAAAAAGAAAAAAAAAAGCTCAATGAAACTGAAACATCTTTGCCCTGGGGCCACTTGATGCTTGCTTAACTGCATCACTCCATTAAGGATGATCCAATTTAAGGCTGGATGTCTGGTTTGCATTAAGATTGATGGCAGCTGGTTAGCCATATTCCTGGGATATTAACAGCACAGCTTTATCCTGGTGATTCCTCATTGCTCCTAACAAGATGAAGGACTTCAAACAGCCAGCAGGAAACTGAGTTTGACTATTACCAGCAATTAAAGAGTCAAAAAGAAGCAAAGGTAACTCTGCATCAGCCAGACACACATTGGAGGCAATGATTTCCAGGATCCCATCCACACTTCACCCAGGTTCCAACCTCAGCTGTGAAACAACATTTCAGAGACAATTAAAACATCATAAGCAGTCATGTGTGAATATTCCTGAGTGCAGCTACTAAATATGAAACAATGACAGATCAGCAGAGGAAGGAATCAGAGTTTAATCTAATCTTTAATGGGTGTTGATTAACTAAATGATTATCCTGACTTAGAATGAGCCACTTGTCACAGGCTGAGCTTTTGCCATGTTGGATCAGCATTCAACAGGTTCTTGGGCAGTGAAAATGAGATTTGTGTGCAGAGTGAACATGCCTTGTCCTGCTGGAACATCCTGTGCTGACTGAATTATCTGGACAGAGGCCACTGGCACAGGTTGGGAAATGGGGCAGCAAACCAAGGAGTCATAGTTAAAAATGGGGGAATACAGGAGCACAGAAATGGAAAAAAAAATTCATCATCATCATCGAGTTGTGTTGCAAAATTCACCATGATTGCTGCAGAACAGAGAGAAATATTTAGCAAAGCACTCCCTGGAGGAAGAGGAATGGCTGTGCCTGAAGGAAGACCAAGGGAACCAAGGTCTGGGGAGAGGTTTGAGTTGCACAGGCTGAGAAGGCAGAGTGGGGCAGGAATTTGTGGGTAGAATTTGGGCATATTCACTGTGAGAAATGGTGGAAAATGTTACCTGTCAAGCACTGCTGCTGCTCCCTGCAGCCATTAGAGCAAGGCTGAACAGCCTGGTGAGAGAGAGACCAGCTCAGCAGCCCCCCAGGGGGACACAACACCAGGGAAGCCTCTCCTGCCCCCCAAATTCCCACATTAAACAGTCAAACCCCTCTGACCACACTTTCACAGCCCATGAAACAACCAGCTTGGCCTGTATCCTCAGAGCTACAAGCCCAAGCTCCTGCTCAGTGATTCAGCTGCTCAGCTTCAGTTTATCAGCAAAAAGAGGAGCTGAGGGGCTGTGCCAGGGCTGCCCTGCTCTGGGTGCTGCTCCCCAGGCACAGGCCTGGCAGGGGATGGATGGCAGTGCTTAACTTTGCATTAGAGAGGGCAAGTGCTGAATAGAAAAAGGGTCTGATCTTACATCCAAAGCCTGCAGGGGCAGGAATTGAACTGCAGAGACAGAGCAGTGTTCACCCACCTTTCATCCCCCCCTAATACGCTCTGTCTTTCCACACAAGTCATTCTGTTCTCTCAGGGATAAGCCAACACCTTGCTGGGCTATTTTTAATCCTCCTCAGCTACCCAGGTGGACAAGTGTGTTTGTGGAGAGCTCCCCAGGCGGGCTCAAACACGCTCAATTACTGAATCCCCGGGTCTTGGGCTCCAGCTCCTGCTTCTCCAGAGGTAAATGTGTCACTGCCTCCTCGGGGCCTCTGGCCTGACACACATTGCTCCTCCCTGGAGCTCACTTCATTAGCCACCAGTGCCTGCCTCTCCCTTTTTATTGCTTCTTTGGCTTTCAGGGTGCCTGAGCTAAGGGTTTATCAAAGCAGATCACCCACAGCTGGCTCAGGGCAGCAGCAAAAGGCTCTCAGATGGCCCAGCTGGAATTCAGCTCTTGCTCTCACACCTGCCCAGGTGTCTCTGTGTCACTGCCTTGGCCCCAGGTGTGAGGTGGGGGCTCAGTTCTGTCCTCTGTGCATGAACAAAGGGTCTCATTTGCATGAGTAACCACCCACCACGCCAGGCCAAATATTGTCCCTGTTTTCATCAGAAGATTAATTAGTGCTTGGAAAGAAGAGATTAAAGCCAGTTGTCCTCACTGCCCAGATGGAGGAGGAAGGAAATTGCTTTTGCTGTGCCTTCAGCAGGGGATTCAGCCTCCCCACAGGCAGGGCTGTGCCAGTAACTCATGGTGCTCGGACACCCTGGGATAACAAACAGTCCCAGATGGTTTGTGTCTGCAATATAGCTCATGTCACACCTCGATGGATTGTCTTCCACTCAGATTTATCTCCCCAAAGCAAAATGGCTAAAAGGTAATACTCTGAGGCACTTTTTTTTTTTTCATTTAAAAAAAAGGTGATTTATATAAGGTGGGAAAGCCTGGAAGGGCACCAGTTTCTTTTTGCAGTTGTACATCCAAAGGTCTGATCAAGAGCTGGTGTTGCTCAAGGCATTGTGGCTTCTCTTCCAGCACTACAAAAATTGTTAAGCCTCTACATCTTTTCCTAGTGGGGAAGAAACAGGTGATCAGTGCATTTATTTTAAGACAAAGATATTTTTGGGTAGGTAAAACTGCTGAGATCCAAGAGACACTCCCACCACCAGCCAAGGTGGAGAGGTCTGCATCAGTCTTTGGGTCATGGGGGAGTTCATCCTAAATCCCAAATTCTGGCACGAGCTCCAAGAAGTTCCACCCCAAGGCCAGCAGGGTGTGTGGTGCTGTGTGATGCTTTCCTGTGCAGATTCACACATCCCACATGTCTCTGGGAAAAGCTGCTGGGCAGCAGGGGACGTTTGGAGCTGCTGTACAGCAAGACACAGACAGCAGGAGGATCAGGACTGGTGTGAATTTGACTCAGATCTCATGGGAAGGGAGAGAAAGCTGCAGAGCTGATGGACTTGGAGCAGCCTGCGTTGCTAAGGAGACACCACAGCAGCCTCCAGCTGGAATCTCCTCAGGGATGAAGGGTTCCGTGCCCAGGAACATCAGCTCAGCACCAAGGGGATGAAGCCACCATCAGCCAGGGTCAGGGTAATGTCAAGGCAAGGTCCTGGCAGGCAGGGGGAGATGATGTCCCCACCAACAGGACCCAAGGGAGCAAATCTTCAGCAGGCAGCAAACCCAACCATGGCCATGAGTTTGGCACACAGCCTCTGCCTGAGGCTGCAGGGCAGGATTGCACATGATCTCATCCTCCTCCCTGCTGGAGGTCATGAGTTCATCCCTCACACCTCGGTTCTCACAGCTGGGGACAGCACAGAGCTGATGGCAGGACAAGCCCTGTGGAAGAGGTAGCACTGGCCATGTGGCAGGGTGGCTTTCAGGGACATCTCTGCTGGCACAGCAAACTGGGAAGCTTCTCCTAATTACCCAGAGGCTCTGCATGGCTGGTTATTAACGCTGCTGCCACATCAGCTGCTCCAAGGATCTGCTCATCTCCTGCTCTGTGAGTGCCTGGCAGCTTTTGGGGTTGCTGCTGGAGATGGCAGGAGGAAATGGAGAGGTGGAGTCGGGCTGAGCTGTATCCCTGTTCCCTGAGCAGCTTCTCAGCCATGGGAAGCAAGAGGGGAAGGGTGGATGGATGATGGATGAT
>VWYE01010980.1:0-50000 GCA_013398995.1 Alaudala cheleensis | reverse complement strand
TGTTCCCTGAGCAGCTTCTCAGCTGTGGGAAACAAGAGGGGATGGATGGATGGATGGATGGATGGATGGATGGATGGATGGATGGATGGATGGATGGATGGATGGATGGATGGATGGATAATGGATGGAAGGATGGATGGACAGATGGATGGAAGGACAGACAACACCCCCCAGCTCTGTGGTGCCTCCCAGGGACAGAGCACACCAGGGACCAAAGCCTCAGTCCCTCAGGCTGGAGTCCTGGATGAGGAGAGGAGCTCTGCAGGACAATGCTGTTGTGTGGAACAAGAGAACCTTGAGGAAAGGCAGCCTTGTGTCCTGCCTGTCCCTCAGTGAGTGGGGTCTGGGGTTGGGTTTTGGGTCTGGGACAGGGCCCAGCCATGGATGGGGGGGCTGGAGCCCTCCTGGAGCTCTACAAACACAACAAACAGGCAGCTGTTGGCTGAGAAACACAAATTAAGGGCTTCCTGCAGGAAATCTGACTTTGGTCAGCCTTTCCCTGGCTCAGTTGGGATTGATGCTGCAGATCCCACATCCCAGTCCATCTCACACTGAGGAGCTGCTTCAGAGCACCCAGCACAAAGCCCTGGAAGCCACAGGGCACGAGGACTTCATCCCACCAGTCCTGTCCCTCTCCCATGGCCTCATGGCTGGCACAGGCAAAGAGAGCTCAGCGAAGCCTCGAGCCACAGGTGGCTGCAAAATGCTCTGGAGATTTCCAGCTGCTGGGACAGGGAGTTCCCTGTAAATGTCTTTTCAAAAATTGGTTTAATGAGGGAAAGCTCACTCAGCATTCACAAACTCTGGAGGTTTTGGGTTATTGGTTCCTATTTCATCTATTATTTACGGAAAAAAATCTATTTGGGAGAAAAAAAAAGAAGCCCTCTCTTCTGAACTCTTTCCAGGACTGACTCAGCAACTTCATTTTTATGCTGGCTACTTTCTTGCTTCTCTTCTCTTTCTTGGTAATTTTTTTTTAATTTTCCACTTAAAATCCTTATTTGCATGATAGGTCTGTCCAGCCTTGAGGAGATTTTTCTTGTCTTTCACTTTTATCTCATTTTCTCTTTACTTTTTTTTTTCTTTTTTTTAATTAAAAACCAGCTTTGAATTAGTTCACTGAAGCATTCCCTTCCCCATCTCTGGGTTCCCCCAGAGATCTCCTCCCACTCTGCTCCTGCTGGATCCTTGTGTGATCTCAGCACATTGGCACCACAGGAGAAAACTCCAGCTGGGAAAAGGGAGGATTCACCCCTGGAAGTCAAGTGCTGACAAATTCCTAAACTGGTGTCCTGAAAAAGCCCAGCTTTGGATCTGGATCTGGCACAGGGGGATTGTGCAGCTCAGTAAATCCCTGCAGGAGGCAATAAACCAAAAAAACCCCAATATCAATCTTAACACAACCTGAACTTTAACCACAATCCTAAACCCAAGCCTAACCCTAATTCCAAACCTAACCCCAATCCTAACCATAAAAACAACCCTTACCATTTACCATATTATAAACCCTAAACCCTAACCCTAAATGAAACAGAAACCAACCTTAACATAACCCAACCTAAACACAACTCTAACCCTAACCCTAACCCTAACCCTAACCTAACCACAACCCCAACCAAAACCTNGCCTAACCCTAATTCCAAACCTAACCCCAATCCTAACCCTAAAAACAACCCTTACCATTTACCATATTATAAACCCTAAACCCTAACCCTAAATGAAACAGAAACCAACCTTAACCCAACCCAGCCTAAACACAACTCTAACCCTAACCCTAAGCCTAACCCTAACCCTAACCCTAACCCTAACCCTAACCGAACCACAACCCCAACCAAAACCTAAACACTAAGCCTAAACCCAAGCCTAACCCTAACCCTAACTCAACCCAAACATAAAACCAACCCTAACCCAACCCAACCAAACCCAACCCTTACCCAACCTTAATCCTAACCCTAACCCCAACCCTAATATGACCCCAACCCTAATTTTTATTTTGGGGGGTTTTGGTGTCACCTACCACGCTTTTAGGGCATTTTCACCTCTGCAGGATCAGTCAGGATCCCAGCCTCCCTGCTGTGTGGAGGAACAGGAGTGAGCCTCTCTCCCTCTGCTCACCCTGCCCTGGCACAGCCTTTCAGGGAAGGGGAGCAATCCCTGTCAGAAGGAGTGAGGAGGAGGTGTCTGTACTGACAAACTGTGGTGGATAAAGCCAAATATTGAGAGGGGAAAGAAGCAATGGTGGGAATCATAAATTCCAGATTGACACAGGCTGTGACTCACCCAAGGCTGTGCTAAATCCCTGGATTTAGAGTAGAAGAGCAGAGACACAAGGAAAAATAAAAAAAGAGGGGGTATACACATTAGAAAGGAGGTCTGTATTGGGTGTTTTGGGAATTCTGTGCCTCTCAAATACCTCAGGGAATGGGGAAAGAGAGAGGGGAATGTGGCTGGGAAATGAGGATAAAAAGGAGGCTGTGTCCTCTAAAAATCTTGCAAGACCCCAGGGGAAATGCCCCATGGCCTCTCCCTTCATTCAAATAAAGTCACAGGACTCCTCTGTCTCCTTTTTGGATCTCTCAGGTGTTTGTGGGTTGATTTTGCTGACATCAGGATGGCTCACTTGGCATCACTGATGATCCCAGTGTCCCACCCCATGTGGCACAGCCTCCTGCAGAGGGGACACTGCAAACACCTCAGGAGAACCTCGGAGAGCCACGACCCCAGAGCCACAGATCAAACTGGCACTGCTCTGTGGGATGCTGCTGATCTCGAGTCAGGGGCTCCCTGCTCACTTTAGAGTGAGGCAGATCACAACTGGACTTTAAATTTCCCATGTAGTCACCAAAAATTAGGGAGAGCTGATTGCTTCCTTTGCTAATTGTGGAATGTTGGGCCTTGGGGAAGGAGGGAGCGAAGGGTTACACGGCTCATGTGCCAGCTGAAGCAGCAGTGGTGTTCCTTGCCTTGTTCCCACTCTGGAAATAGCTGCTGTTGAGCAGTAATACTGATATTTTTCAGCTCCATTTAATGCTAGCAGGATCGTGCCTGCATTGAGGTCACCCAAATGACTGCAGTGTTTTGGAGAGGGAGAGATCCGTGTTGGCTTTCATTGCCTGTCAGGAGTACCTGGATCATCCCAGCTGCTGCAGCAGGGAAAGCCACACTGCCTAAAATTCGAGCTGGTTTTTCCTAAAGAGCTCTGTAATCCCCCCTGCTGCCCCAGGGAGATTGTTACCAGCAGAGCAGGAAAGCACACAAGGATAAAGAGCAGCCCAAACATCTGGGCAGCTCCCTCTGACAGCAGCCAAAAAGAGATATCTGGGGAAAGCAAGAGAATTCATAGCAAACACACCATTTCCCCCCAAACAGCCTCTCAGGTTCCAACTTCTGTGTCTCATTCAGAGTTAGGCAGTGCTTTCATGTGTTTAGTATCTCTAAGCAGATTTCTCAGCCATTAATCAGTGTGACATTCCCTGATGCTGTATAAACCATCCTGCAGCGAGGAGTTCCTCAGCTCAGCTCTCAGTGCCAGCACCAACCTTCTTTCATTTCTTTTGATGCTGTCACCTACAAGGGGAAGCTTCCCCTGGTGCTTTCTAGTCCTTGTGCTGGAAGTGCACATCCAGTGCCTGCCCACCCTGCACAGGCTCCTCCTCACACAGCCCTGCCACCAGAACTCCCTCACATGGAGCAGTCAGAGCTCACCCCTTGCACAGGGGATGGCACTGAATTCTGAAATTCTCCCAGTTATCCTGAATTCTTTTGGAGCTGGGAAGCCCAGAACTGCATAGTGCAGGTGGTCTGCCTGAATGAGCTGACCTGGTGTGGTTGTAGGACACAAAAGAAAAATAAAAGATTCCAATATTTCAGAAGGCAGAAGTACAAAAAGCCTTATTCTTTAATTTCTGCCACCTTTTTATAAGGGGTTCCAGTACAGACATAACATGATTGGTGAATAGGAACAACACCTCTCTAACCCCACTGGTTAAACAGAGAAACAGCAGAACAACACCTGGAGAGGATTGTTTTGAGAAAGGAGAATTGTTTGCCAAGATTGTTTTGAGAAGAAGCTTTCCAGAGAATGTTTTCCCTTGGGAATAAGTTAACAGGCTAAAATCTCTCAGCCCCAGGAATATGAGGCCCACAGCCTGGCAGCAGTTCCCACATCCCTGCTCCACACTGAGGTCACTCCTGACACACCTTTGCTGGCAAGAAAAGGGATCAAAGCGGGAGATGCAGCTGAGCTCTGCCATTCAGAAAAAAAAGGGCTGGACAAGATCTTCCAGAACAAAGGCTAAAAAAGCAGTGTCCCAGACACAAAACAAGTCCCCACAATCTTGGGCCAAGCCCCAGCCTCCATTATTTTGGAGCAGGGGAGGAGGAAAGAGACAGAAAAGGATTCTCTGCGCTCGGCTGAGTAACGGGCGTGATCCAATTAGAGGCCTGTGCTGGGAACATGGACACAGCTAAGGAGAGGTGAAGCCAACTGCATCCTGTCCCTGCCCTCCTTCCACAGTGGATGCCAAGTCTGGACTCCTCAGCACAGCTGCCCATCACTCAGCCCCCCACAAGCAGGCACAGCCAAGCGTGGAATGCTGGAAGCACAATCCCCCACAAGCAGGAGGAAGCAGATGGAGGAGCCAGCCCTTTCCCCCAGCCCCTTTTCCACGGGAAGCAGTGGCACTCAGGCAGCCTGGCAGTGCCAGCACAGAGCTGGCACTCATCCCCATCTCCTGCCCAGCCCTTTGCCATCATTCCCTGCTCCTGCCCTGCCTCTCCCTGGGAGCTGCAGCTCGGCCAAGCACAAGAGGCTCTCTGAAGAGGGATCAGCCCCGTGCCATTATCCGCTGGCATCTGCAGCCCTTATCGGCTGTCTTTGGAAAGCTCCTCAGCTCAGGGCAGCCTCCACCTTTTTAATTTCTAAAAGGCTGATGCTAAGTAATTGTTTAATATCTCCACAGCGTTTGCTCCCCTTTATCTCGGGATCCCTGCTGCAATTCATTGACGGAGCTGTCTTTTCTCTTTCTCTATTCCACCGTGGATGTATTAGAAAATGCTTTCATTGTAGGCAGAGATACTTGCTGCTAATTGATGCTTATTATTCCTTTTAAGCCTGTAATTGCTTTCCCTTGTCTAAATTTACTCCTTTCTCCTCCCCCCAACTCTTCTTCAAATTGCTTTGGTTTTTCTCCTCTAATCAGCCCAAATCCTGGTGTTCCAAAGATTATCTGAACGGGTGCCAAAGGTTTTGCTGCTGCTTTGACACGCTGGCTTTTCACATCTGTGGAGTTTACCTCGGCCCCTTGAATATTTACAGGCAAATTGGGTGGCCTGCAACTGGTAATCTCTCAACTGCCTTAATGAGGGCAGATTTTAGGTGTCAGCCTCGGTGCAGACTTTTGATTAGAAGGCTACAAAGGGTCCTCAGAATTATCTCTTACACAACACAGGATTTCTGAGTCAATGCTCTCAGCGGATAATGAAACAAATGGAACAAGTGGAAGGAAATGCAATTTTGTTTGGAACCGGGAGAGAACCTGTTCTATTCTGATAAGCTCTGGTATTTTTTCCCCCAGACCTTAACTGGACTGACCCAAAGGAGTTTCCAGCCCACCACTCCCTGGAACACCAGACTGCTCCTCACTGAAGCTTTCCCAGCCATACTTATCCTGATTTACTCCTTTAAAATTTTCCAAAGCTTGTAGAATCTCTAACTCTGTTCCTTATCTTAATTTTCATGCTGCATCCACCTGATCCTTAAGGCTGAGCTCAGCAGCTGCCCTGAGCCACATAAGTTTTTTCCCAAGCTGTTCCATTCCTTTCCAGGCTGGACAGGACACAAAGCTGAGTTTTCCCTGCAGAGTCTCTTTATCCAGGATTATCTGCAATGAGGATGATGATGATGAGCACAGGAAATCCTCCCACTGTGTGGACAGGAATGAGTGAGCCCCAAACATCCCTCATGGCTGAAGCCAGGCCCATCCAGCAGCACTCCCAGCTGCAGCAGCTTTGCTCCCAGAATGGGAGTGCTTTCAATCCTTCCATCATCCATCTCCACTGCACTCTGAGGGCCAGGGCAGCACAGCCCTGTGGGGGAGAAGCCACAGGCTCCTGAAGTGGCTGGTGAGCAGCTGAGGCAGCAGCAGACACCACACAAACATCCCTGCACCACGCTGGAACACGAGGAACAGGAACAATGATTATCACAAAGCAACATTTACTGCTGGGACTTCGCTGCATTTCATTTGAAACAAGTTGCTTTTGCAGCTCTAGTGACCTCAGGAGCCAGAAATATGAACACTAACAAAGGAAACAAATAAATAACGTATTCCAATTACAGCTTTAATAAGATGCAATGTGCTAGAAGTCCATGCGGGCGCAACAGCAATTTCTAATTAAAAACACGCAATTAATTATTAACCTAAAAAAGTTCTGGTGTTATTCCAGCGCGCTCAAATCAGAGTGTGCTCTCTGAGTGAATTCAGGATGATGGTTGTTAATGCTGGGGGTGTTCTTCTGTTGGCTTGTTTCTCATCTTACCAAGGGAAAAGGTAATTTTCAGCCAGCAGAACTGCACAGCTGATTGGAGGCCATTAGGAGCTGCTGAGCTCCATCCCCCTCATCCTCCTTTAAAGGACTACACCTCTGTTTCCTTCTTTAATCCCTCTCAGGCACCTTTGGGAGCTGCTCAACAGATGCAAATCCTGCTGCTGGAGGGAGCCCCTTCAGTGTGAAGCATGCACTGAGCATTTCAGGGCACAAAGGGCTGCTCAGGAACACGAGCTCCTCCCTGCAGGAAAGTGGAACTGGGGAGATTCTCCAGCCTACAACTGCACAGGACTGGGAGCCCATGAGAAGGGAGGTTGCTCAGGGCACCTTGGGTTTGCTGTGCATCTCTAAGATGTTCTTTTCTTCAGGAATTAGTGAGGAAATTTGTGGGCATTCACCACTGGGCCCGTGCCCAGGGTGGTTGATGCCAAGTGAGAACTTGCTACCCAGAACGATGCCAACAAATTTAAACTAACCCCAACCTAGTAAGATACAAAGAANTTGATGCCAAGTGAGAACTTGCTATTCATCACCTGCCTTTCCATGGAACAGAACCATGCCAACAAATTTAAACCAACCCCAACCCAGTGAGATACAAACAGTTCAGAGAAGGAAGATGATTGGGCCTGTAATTGGCAAATAAATTAGTGAATGAGGCACTTCCATGAAGCCCAAGCCTTCCATAGAGCCCAGAAGTAAAGAGGATGTTTGCCCTTGAAGCATGAAGCTGGTAACAGAGTGGATTCCTCTGACTGCTAATAAATGTGTGCAAAATAATTAAACACCAGTGGTTTTGGGCTGCTGGAACAGAGGCACCCTCAGGAGAGGCCTGAGGCACTGAAAGTTTGGAATCAGACATCAATAGCCTCACATTTTAGAGCAGGGGGGGCAGATCCAGCCCTCGTGGAAGTGAGCAATTTCAAACTACCAGCCTGATGGATCAAAGATTGGATTGAGGCTTAGGGAACCAAAGCTGATTTTTTTTTTCAGCTCTCCCAAGTAATCTGGCTTCTCTCTGTGCCTTTGCTTCAAGCTCAGTGGAACAATGGGGTCCCTCCCTGTGCACAAAGCAGAGCACCTGGCAGCTAGCACAGCACACAGATATTAATAGAGGAGCTGCACTTCTGCATTCAGTTCCCTGCTTTGGATGAAGATGAAAACGAGCTGAACTGTGGATCCAGCTGACAATGGCCAAAAGCTGCCTGGCTGGAACACAGAGTGATGACAATCCTCAGAATGCCTGGAGAGATCTGCTGCCAGCTGAAAGGATTTCTGCAAGACAAAGGACAGCTTTAGGGGGAGAGGGGGAGCCTGAGCAGGAAGGATGGATGTGAAAAAGCTGGAGAACCAACTGAGGGGCTCTGTCCTCCCCTGTGGAACCTGCTAAAGGCAAGCACACAGCCACACACAAGCCCAACACTGCAGCTGCCTGTCTGGGTGAGGTTGTTGGCAGATTAATTAATCCTTGGAAGCACCAACACCATGAGGGAAAGAGGGGGAGAGGAGATGGGGACTCAACGTGCCTCAAAACTCCTTGATTGCAACATCCACCTTTGGAGATTTTGGCCAAGTCACAAATGGAAATGGCTTGTGTTGAGCTTATGAAGCCCACACAAGGCTTTCCAAGCAATTCCCAAGTCCTGAGCTGTTTTCCATGTCACCTGGAGTGCCAGGAGGGTCAGCCTGGAATCAGCTGTGGCTTGTTCAGGCTCTTTCTCTGGTGAGACCTTCACTCTCCAATGGATTGCACCATCCTCTGCCCAGAGTTAGCAACTTTTCAACTACCTGGAGACCACACACTGCCTGTGTAGGATGTGTTTTACACTTCTTTGGGATGGAAATTTTTTTATGGATTTGGGATAGAAAGTTGGTTTGGATTTAGGAAGTCCTGCTACCAATAATGGCTGTTGTACACCTGCCCACTTGAGAACTTTCCTGAGTCCTCCTGTGCAGGGCACAAGAAATTGATTCCACACTCAGTGGAAACAGACACACTTCTAGAGGTAAAGTTACACAAGAAAGTTCCCTTTTTGAGTCTTTAAGAGTGTGCAGAAACTTTGCAGCATCTCCAAAGCATTCTCCCTCTCCACCCAGTGCTTTCCATTTATGACCCATTTTCTGGCTTTTTTTTTCCCCCACCTCCCTCCCCTTATTTCCAGTCAAAAGCATTTTGACACCCTGCCCTTTGTGAACATTGTGTGTCAGAGGATTTACAGGGATGGCAAATCGTGTTTGCTTCTGTCTAATCTGTGCAGGCAGCTGGGCCACTTCCATCTATAATTGGGTGCCTCTGGGGGAGTGTCACTGTCACAGCTGCAGTGGTGGGCACCACTGGACTGCAGCACAGCTAAGACAGAGGAGCTGGCCTGCACCTCAGTGTTCTTGTGCTTAAAAATAGGAAAAGATCAACCTGCAGCTGAATTGAGGAGGAGGAGAGTGGAAAAAGAAAGTCACTTTTTTTGGAAGGCAGTGAATAAAACTCAGAGTGTGTCACAGCTGATGCTCAGGCAGCACAGGAGAGCAAAGGCAGCCTTACTGCAGGAGACAGCTGGTGACAGTGTCTGCACCACAGTCATCTGTGTTTACAGCAGGGCCACCTTTGGCTCGGAAATGGCACTTAAATAGCAACTGGTTTGTTCTCCTTGTTTGCTCTAAACCTGAGTGTAATCACCTCCACGGCTGCTGCCTGCCATCCTCAGCTGGTAAATGAGACAAATCCAGATGTCTCAGCCTGTGAAAAAAGGGAACACATAAAGCAAACCACACGCCAGCTTCAATAAACACCTCTCTTAGATGTTTCAGATTTACTCATTTTTGGGGCTTTTGTTTTTCTTCTTCAAAAAAAACACAAGGTTCCTCCTCCCTATTTTCTCCTGCCACGTGCGGGGAACTACTCAAAAACATGAGGGGAAGGAAGGCAGCTTTGTTGAACACAAAACAAACAAGCATTTGCATTTGGCAGTTCCCTCAGCACAAAGCAAGGCCTGTGTGGGATTTCAGAGGGAAGGGGGGATGTGTCAGGTAGGCAGGAGCTGGAAGCAGCACTAATGTGTCCTGACACCCTCGCTTCTGTTCCCCATCCGACAGCCTTGTTCTACAGCGAGCTTTGAAAGGCTCAGGCCTTGCCTGCATGAAGGGACAGAGGTATCCATGGCTCCAGGGCTTTGCTGGGAGATCTGAGCTGCTGTGGGGAGGCAGCTCAGCACAGGCAGGACGTTTGGGATCGCCCTCCTCAGCCCAGGAACGCGGCACACGCGAGGTGTGAGGGGGAGCAAACCAGGAGAGGAGCTCCGAGGCTTCTAGAGGTGGAAGGAAGGCAATGGGAAGGAAGGCAGGAAGGGCAGATTCCCACATTGCCTTGAGCCCCCAGTGTCTGCTCATTCTCCTTGGGTTTGTTCCTAAGACTGGATGCCTTTGAAGGAAGAGCAAAGTGACCACAGCCCAGAGGCATTAGAGCAAGAGGAACACCAAACTCCAGGAGAAGTTCTTTATAATAACCCACCTCCCACACCATAGTTTCTTATTCCAAGTGCTGCAAATACATGAAATAAAACCTTTCTTCATACCTGCAGGCTTCCCCATGCCAACAATCCCTCTTTTTTTCTGAGCACGCTGTTCTTAAGACACTTTAAACCCTTGTTATTTGTTATGCAACGTTCTAATCCTCTCCTATCTCTGCGTTATTGGCAGGGATTTGGAGTCTGAACACGCAGCACAGACTTTGATGCCTTGCTGAGACATCTTGTTACTCACTGTGTAAAGAGAGAGGAGCAGCCCAGGCTGTGAGGAGAGCCAGGAGAGGACATGGGGGAAAGCTGGGATCACACCTGGTCCAAAGGAGCAGCAGCTCCACGTAGATGGAGCCAGCTTGGAAGACAGTGTGGGCCCACCTCTTCAAAAAACAAAATCCTGTTTAGTTATTTCTGAAGATGATAAATATTTTCTGAGGAAGGAAGAAAAAGTCTCAGGAGGAAAACTGTTGTTCTTTACCAAAAAACCCAAATAAAATAACAACAACTTAGCTAAACCCAAGGAAAACGGGAAGGAAGGCAGAAAAAGAAATGTAGCTTGTGAAATCCTAAAAATGCAGAGACAGATGTGAAAGGACAGAAATTCTTCAACGAGGATATTTTAACAGAAATCTGTGAGGCTCCTAAACACAAGAGCCTGTTCCTTTTCAGTCACCCAACATGAGCAAAAACCACTGAGGGGCAAAACCCCACTGCTGGGGCCAAAGAGGAGCAGATGGGCCAATTTCTCACTGTGGTGAGGAATGCAGGAAAGAGAAGGAAAGGGATCTGCTCTGTGCTCAGCAGGCCACAGCCCTGAGAGTTTGGAAGACTCCTGAGATGGCCACTAAACAAAAAAAAAGGAAGATGGAAGATCTCAAAGGAGAGAAATTACAGCCCTGCTTCAGCCACTTCCTGGACTTGCTGCTGGGCAAATCTGGGGGTAAAAGTGGGACTCATTCCATGGAGAGTCCTGCTGCATCCCAGAAGTAAAGGCAGGAATCAGCTTGGAAGCTGCAGAGGAAGCTGAGCTGGGCAGTGCTGATCCCCTGGACCCTGCTCCAGCCAGGGGCTGCTGGCCAGGGCTCTCAGCTGCTTCATTTTTGTTTTGCTGAGAAAGGAGCAGGAGTTGAGGGAAGTTTTTTAAAGGCCAAATGCTTGGAGTCCAAGCTCCTTCTCTGCCCACAAAACTTAATGTCTTTCCATTTCTTGAAGAGAGCAAGCAGATCCTTCTCTGTGCTGGCCAATGAATGGCAGGCCCTGATTGTAGAGATGGTCAAAGAGTGGAGAGTGTGGCAGAAAGGGCTGCAGGTTCCCTGTCCCTGTCACTGCAGCACTGCTTGGGGCTGTACAGGGGGGTCTGAACTCTCAAAATGAAGCAGCAAAGGGTCAGTCAGCTCCTCTGAGCCAGCAGCTGCACCTGGGTTTGGCTGCCAGCATTTAGAAACACTCGGGTTCCAGGGGGTCTCAGCAGGGAAAAGACTCTGGTGATGGATGGGCAGTGAGGTCACCCATTCACATCCCATCCCATCCCATCCAATCCCACTGATCCCATCCCATCCCATCCCATCCCATCCCATCCCATCCCATCCCATCCAATCCCACTGATCCCATCCCATCCCATCCAAACCCACTGATCCCATCCCATCCCCAAGAAATCAACCACAAATACACAACCACAGCAACCCAGTGGTTTTAGGGTGTTTTGGTGGTTTTAGGGTGTTTTAGCCTGAAGATGGGCTCCAAACCACCAAGCTCAGGACAAGGTGTGGATCCCAACAAGGAACCTGCACCATGAGCAAATGCAAAAGGCTTCTCTGCGGATTCCTGCCCGTCCTGCTTTGATTTCATCAAGGGACCAAGAGCAGCCCTGAGCCTACCTGTGCCATCAGACAGGCACCTGCCAGGGTCAGGGGAACAAGGTGTTGCTTCATTTAATTGCCTGCTTTCATTCTTTTAATGGCAGCAAATTGCCAGGGCCCAGGAGGCAGCTCCCTCTGCAAACAGCTGAACTGCCCTGCGAGCCCTCAGAGGCTCCTGTGCACACTGAGACTCACGTGTTGAACAAAGATGTTGCAGAAATCGTTTCCCCAAGGAGCTGCACGTGCTGGGTTTGATTTGGCATGCATGAGCTGTGCTCAGATCATCCCCATGCTCTGTGGGGAGGGAGGAATTCACCCAACATGGCACTGGTCGCTCCTCGTTACCCCGAGCCTGTGATGTGAATGGATCTGACTTGGTAATCTCAGCACTGTTAATACTGATTAAAACCAAATTATTGCATATTTGTATCAGCCCTGGCAGCAGAGCCTCCCTTGTCCTTCAGCATTAGCAAGGGAAGCTCTGAAGCAGCTGATGCCCAGGAAAGCAGATGATGTCCTGGAGAAGGGGAAGGGAAGCAGCTCCCTGAGAAAGGAGGTGACAACAGCTCCTGGAGCCCTTGGTGCTCCAGGGTGGCAGTGCCAGGATTTGTGCAGAGCTTTTCTGTGCCTGTTGCTCGCTCCTCTCTGGGTGTTCTCCCTGTTGGGATGCAGGATCCAGCACACACAGAGGGTTGCAGCCACACAATCCCTGCCACTCTCCTTGCTGGGGTGGGCAGCAAGGCCCAGGGGTGCTGTCACACCCAGCTCAGTGTGGAGTGAAGTGATTGCTGCCTACAGGACTCATGCAACGAGCTGAAAGTGTTGTACAGGCTGGAGATTATCTCCTGCTGCCCAAATCCAGCACAACTTGCTCAAATCCCTACACCTTCTCTTCTAAGAAGATCCTGGGCTATTTACGTTAGATTTAGGGGGGAAAAAATGTTCCAGGGAAAGCCAAATAAAATCCAGACTCTGCTGTAACTCCAGACTGGGTTAAATACACAATAAGGAGTTTTACAGTGGTATCAGAGTGCCCTGGGCTTGATCACAACCCTGCTGGTGCCATGAAAACGTGGAGTGAGACACCCCTTGCCTTAGTGACACAGATGTCCCTCAGGCCTTCTAATGTCCCTTTGATGAGACACCACACAGCTCAACAGGAAGCCCTACAAAGTATTTGATTTCTGAGGGAACACTGCTAAATTGTTTTGCTCAACTGATGTAAGATATTTCAAGTTTACAAAAGGAAAGCAATTTTCAAAGGGTAAAACTGTTGGGAAGTGATTTAATTGTTATTTTTCAAGCACAAAAGAGGCTGGCAAGACCTCCAGTGAAATGGATTCTTACAGTAAAGGGTCGTTTTTGATGAACTGTCATTTTTCTCCATTGTGAAATTCAATATTCCTTGAGAATCACTATCTCCATTCTTCATGATTGAGATAAGAAGACTCAGAGTTAACTGAAAGGTAAGAACTGTGTTTCCAAAAGAGTTCCCCTTTCTTCTGCTGCAACTTTCGATTTTAAAAGATTTCACACATATCAAAGGTGGGAACAGCTCTAATAACTCTTCCCTTACTCTGTTTTTTAAGTAGGTAAATCTTCAAGCCAGTGACTCTTACAGTCTGTGCATGGACTTCAACTCACCAGAATCCCAATCCCCAGCAGTGAATTAATGTTCTGGGAGTAATTAGAAAAAGCCTTGTGTTTTTAAAAGTCTGATTTAAGACTGGACAGTGATGGAGATGTTTGGACTCCATCCACCAAGAAGAAACTCTGCAAAAAAAATACCCAAAATTCCACTAATTTTTTTTCCAGCAGGCAGCACTGGGAGCCAATCACAGCCTGAGAAACCAGAAGAAAGTGGAGTTCCAAGCAAGGGAAAGGCCAGGGAAATGGAGTAGGAATGAAGAGGTCTGAGGAGGGGCACCACCATTAACTGCCACTGCTCCCTCTCCAGACAGAGCAGCCTTTGCCATCTCATCTCTGGGCACAGCTGACAAATCTCTCTGATTCTTGGGAGGGAAGAAAAATAACAACACCCCCCCACCTCTCCATCCCCTTTGGGTCGTGCTACCCCATCCAGCTTGGAGAAATCATTTATCATCCATCTGATGGCTTAAGCACATCTGCATAGTGCGTGGCACACACCCAGAGAAGCTCTCTCTCCCTTTCACAAATCCTTAGCAGTGCAGTTTGTAATAGAAAACATCAATCCCGAGTAGCCTGGAGGAACGAGCCCTCTTTAATCATCCCCCACGCTGAGGACTAATTTCAGACAAAGGCTCAACGCTCCCAGTCACCTATAGCATGGAATAACTCCGATGATTCCTAAATTCACAGGGAAAGGTTCAATCGGCTTTTCAAAGCTGGATTGCAGATCCTGTGTTAATTACTACGGGAAATTACATCTCCAGTAATACTCAGCAAGGCTTTACAATAAATGCCTTCTGATCTATTCCTGCTCAGCCTTGAACTCTTTGTGGAATATTTGTAAATGTAATGGGTACTTCATTTCCACCGCTGCTCCTGAATAATTCATGCAGTGGAAGATCCTTGCGTGGTTCCCTGAATTGAGAGACTTTGGGGTATTTTGTTCTCTATAGTTAATGGATTAAAACAGGGGGGTGTTTTTTTCAGCTATGAAACCAGGTAATTTATCACCACAAACCGAGGTATGGTTCATCTATCATTGACTCAGCTGAGAAACACATCTGTGAGTCTGGAGATCAGAACAGAGCAACCAACAATTTTAAATCATCCCATGTTGTCCAAAAAGCCAACAGAGTTGCAAAATAAAATGCTGAGAAACTGCCTCGGATCAGTCAAAATATTTTATTTCCTTTTTTATTTTTTTTTTCCAGGCCTTTAATTCAACCATTTTGTTCCTCCACAAAACAGTACACTTTGAAACATCACTTTGAGGAGAGAGAAAGAAATAAATCAAAACTCCTTTCCATTCAGAAAATGTCATAACTGGGAGCTCCAGCACTTTCAAGATATTCCCCCCCAGCTCCCTTCCAAGCAGAATTGTCAAAATTGGTAAGATTTCTTCAGCAATTTCTGTTTCATCAAAATGACATTTTTCCAGACAAAACTGTTGTGACAAAAAAAAAAAAATTGTCAAAACCAAACCTCAACAAAACTGAACATCTCTGATCCAATTGTCTTTGACAAAAAGAAAATGTCTCAAAGATGCAAAACCTCTCCCTGGGTGAGTCCCAGAACATCGGTCTGACACATCCAGGTTGAACATTGCAAGTTCCTCTCAGGTAACAGCAAAAGAAAAATGAATCAACCTGAACCTCAGGGGCCAGAGATACCTTCAAATATGTTCAGAGCCAAGTGGAGACTTCCTAAACTGCAACTCCCTCAGCACCTTCACTGTTTTAATGAGGAAATTCCACGTTCCAGCCTTAAAATGTGAGGACAAGAACATGGAGGTTCTGTCAGTGTCCATCCCTGGAGGTGAGCACTGACCTCTGGGCTCTGCACCCGTGCAGGATTTGGTGTTGGAGCTCCTTCCATGGGTTTTGGTGCAATTTGCACTTCAATCTCTGCTTTCCTGGCACCAGCTCTCAGTTCCCAGCTGATCTCTGCCCAGCCAGCAGCTGCCTTGTCTCCATCAAAGTCAGTTCACCTCAGGAAAATCCCGGGTGTCACACAGTGCTGGAGTTCCCAAAAGCTGTTTACAAAGCTCTCTTGTGGGGCACCACCTCCATTTTCTCAGTGGCAGCAACAAATCTGCTCAATCCACCTGCCAAAATGACTCCTCCAGGCCCTTTCCCAGGGGAAAATGCCCAGGAACTCACCTGGGGAGGAAAAATCATTTTGGCTCTGGCTCAGTCATCATCAGCAGCTATAATGAGATTTCCAGGGCCTCATGCTGCTCGTGTCAGACATCCCCACAGCCCCTTTTCTGTGGAAGGATTCACAGACAGAAGGTCAAACAGGATATGCAGAGGGAATTCCATCATTCCATTGCTTTTCCAGGCAGAGAAGATGGAATTGCTCTCCAGAGCTGAGCTGATCCTGCAGAGTGCTGGTGAAAACACTGAAAATCACCTCGATTTTTTTCCTCCTCCAACAGAGCAAACATAACTCAGGTGATCAGTGTCTGCTGTCAGGGAAGGAAGGGTCACTCCACACAGTCACCCTCCTGAGCTTCCCCTCTGCAGCATGGGCAGGGTTTGGGTTTTAAAGCTCTGCAGTGTGTGGGGTGGGAGGGGCAGGGATGGAGATGTGAAATGGCCCAGCACAGCTCGGGGCTGTCCAGCCAGAAGGTGCAGTGGATTTTCAAAGGACAGCAAATTTTCCTTCTTGAGCAGAAGAGGCCACTGGCACTGCAGGTGCCTGTGATGGAGCAGGGCAGATGCCTCTTCCCCAAATTCACAGAATTGGGATTATCCTTTTAACCAAACTCCAATCCCTCATCTCGACCAGAAAAACCCAACCTGCACAGATTTGCAGAATTCAGGAGCACAGAGGGCCTAATGGATTGTCAAACCTCATTTCTTTCCATCACATTTTTCTTCCTAAGCCCTACAAAAACCCTCCCTGGATGGATGTAACACATCCTCAGCCTTCAGCAGCCACCCTGAGCAACCTCAGTGTGAGCAGCTCTCTGCCTACCAGAGGAAAATCTCCCTGCAAATCTCAAAGCCTGGGGAAGAGTCACCGAATTTTGCCAGTGGTTAATAGGATAATGCCTGCCCAGCAGAAGTGAGAGACTTGCTGAGATGGATAGCTCAACAAAGTGGAGTGTTCTCCTCCAATTTAATTAAAAAGGTATTTGGGAAAATGACAAATGCACCACGGAGCTCAGCACTGCCTGGGATACACCTGGAGCTCTTGGTGCTTTAAAAAGCAATTAACACCAGACAAGAATCACCATTAGCCTTGGGGGAAGAAAACCCATAAGATGTTTTTAGCCCGAGGCAAGAAAAACAGAGGGGAAATGTTCCCTCCAACCCAGAGCAGCTCCTTTGAAGCCCAGGCTGAGAACACGAACAAGGTTTGGCTCTGTCTGGCCAAGCTCAGCCAGGGCAGCTCAGTTCAGTGGGAGAGAGAACCATGATTTATTCACACAGTTTTGAAATTCTGGGGTCCAAAATGACTGAATGCAGAGAACAGGTTGCAAAAACAAGTTAAGCAAGCAGCAGGGCAGCCTTCCCCTGGCAGCCTCATTGCATGGCTCCAATTCCTGATCTTCCACCTGAAGATGTGTCCTGCCCTGTCCCTGCTGGTACTTCTGGCTGAACATCCACACCTGCTTCCATAACCAACAAGACATTGAAAATCCCTGAACAGGAATGCCAAGAACTCACTTTGGAAGCATGTGGTTCCTCATTTCTGATAATTATCCAAAAAAGCAAAGATCTAAATAAAAATATGGGGAATGTGTTGTTTCCTTATTGCAAGATAAAGTCAAAATTATAAATGTCTCACTCAAATCAAACTGAAAGCATTTGTTTTGACACATTCCAGTTTAAAATACTGCTGGAAGAGACATGTTTCCATTCAATGTTTTGATTTTGACAAAACTGTTTCCAGGAAAAGAAAAAAAAAAGTTTTGCTGCAGTTTTTTCTGCCAGCTCCTGGAGGGATCAGTCAAAGCTTCCTGAAGCTCAGAGTCATTAGCAAGCTGTCACAGAACTGAGACCCTAAAATGCAGTTGACACATCAGATCACAGTTCCATCAGACCTGGAAAGCATGCCAGTGCTGGATCTGCACATCTAACTCTTGGATCTGGCTCCTGCAGGATTCACTCTCTTCTCTGATAGAGCAAGAGAAAAGCAATTAGCCTTGGGGATGGATCCCCCCTCAGCCAAAAGCCCAGGTTCTGTGCAGGAGGAGCAGCTCATGCATGAGCTGCTGGCATTGCCACTGGCCACAGGCAGACATTCACTCCTTCCAGGGGAGGGGAGAGCAGCAGCACCAAGATTTCAAGAAAAGAGCAGTAGAAAACACATCCTGTTGGAACTCAAAGCAGAAGGCTCCTGAAGAGACAGGCCCTGGGGATGCTGTGGGCACACACCCAAGGGGGCTCTGCCCAGGAATGCCACAAGAGCCCATGGAAAAGCTGCAGAGTGCAAAATGTGCAGCTCATGGCAGAGCAAAAGGCTGGAGTTGCCCCATCTGGCAGCTGACCTCGCTTTCCCTGCAGAGCTGAGCTGTTCTGGCTGCTCACATCACAAAGCTCCCCGGCTGCTCTCTCTTTCTTTGAGCATCACACAATGACACTCCAGGAAAGAGATTGTTCCTGCTCCAGTGAGCAAACCCAAGGCCTCCACAGCACCACCCCACCCTCGCATTTCTTGTTGCAGTTCAAGCAAACATATGTTCAGGCAGCCCTGACTCGAGCCCGGGTCCAGGTGGCCTCACAGAGCTGTTGGTGCAGACAGATGTCCCCACTTAGGCACTGGCAGTTCTAGGGCACAGCTCTTTCCCCTTCTCCAGGCAGCCAATCCCACCAGAGCTTTGTGGGGATTTCTTGCAGGGAAGTGGCACAGCTCCTGTGGCTCATTTCCATGCCCAGCAGCACTCAGAGTCCCAAGCTGAATCCCAAGTGAAATCTTTCATTGTCACCGCTGTGTTCCTCCCAGAAAACAGATCAGGTTCTCCTTGGACAGGAGAAGCATCTCAAGGGACACAGTGTCCTGTGCCTGGGACATCAGACTGAGAGATCAGAGCTCCAGCTGGCTCTGCCCTCAATGAACTGCAGAAATCTTAGGGTTCAGGGTGTGGATTTCTGCATCTTCTCTGGGAATGTCCCACCTTCTTTTGTCCCCCACTCAACTCAGTTCTATGAATAAATGAAATTATCTCACCCCAGATCTGGCTAAAGCTCTCTTTTTGCCATGCAAGGACATCCACTGCTTCCTTTTCCCCAGCAGAAATGTGTTCTCCAAGGAAGGAGAAGATGGATTAAAACATAAATGAGGAATTGACATTCATCAGCTCATGCAGCAATGCTAAACCATCCTCTTGGATCACCCAGACCCTCTGGATGATCATTAGCTCTCAGGGTGTTTCAGTCAAGCTTGCAAGGTGCTTTATATCAGTCAGGAGAGACTTTCTAATCAACTGACACAGTTTAAAGCATTTTGGATGGGGAGGCACGTCCGTAGGAACGTGAGCCTGAGCACAGATGTATAAAATTGTAGGTGATCAAAGGTAGTGCATCCAAGGCAGGATTAAAAGACGTTTAATACAGCTTTTCCCAATAAGCCTGAGAGATGAAAGAACTGCCACAAGGCCTTGCTGGAGGCTTAGAAATTGCTCTGTGAAATCAGCTGCAATTGGTAATTAAATGGAAACCTTGGGGGTGTTCTGAAGACTTTTTTCATAGCCTGGCATAAGGGAACTCATCTTTAAATGACGTAGACTTTTACCTTCCGTGGAGGTGAAAGTAAAACACCATCCTGCTGCTCCTGCGTGTCCTGCCTCAGAGCAGGAGCAGACGTGGCTCCTCAGCCTCTCTGTGCCAGGAGCAGGGCACACAATCCTCAACCTGAGCCCCTCTGGAGGTTCCTGTTTGCCCAGTGCCTGCCCTCAGCTGTAAACCAGGGAACTCAGCAGGGAATTGTGCCCCTGCCTCGTGCAGCACAAAACCAGCCCTGCCCTGAAGTCCCCCAGCAGCTCCCAGAGCATCTTCTCCTTCTTGGAGGTGCACACAGCTCCTGCACAACTGCTTCCAGCCCAAGGCTTTGATCTGCTCCAGAGAGAGCCCAAGGCAGGCAGGAGAGCTCTTGGCTGACTGGGATATGGGGGGGAAAAAGGAAAACCCTGGTTCTGATAAAAGACAGGAGAACGATGGTGAGTTTTCACCTGATTGTGATGGATTGGAAATTCTGAGTGTGCACATTTGGAAGGGAAAGCAGAGCACAGCAGAAAGCTCAGCCTTGTTGGTAGAGCATCCAAACAGGCCTCAGGAGACTCTGGTTGGGCTCTCAGCTCTGCTCCCACTTTGCTCAGTGCAGCTGAGGCTGAGCCCTTCCCATGGCCCATTTCCCTTCTCTTTGCAATAAAAGGGGTCTGTCCTTTTTGATCTACTTGCAAGAATAGGTTACTCACTGTTGGCTTGAAGAGTTCCTAGGATAACAAGGGCTCTAAACAAAGTAACCTGCTACCCTTGGATTGCAGTTCAACAGCATTTAGAATCCTGTTTGAGGCAAAGTGCTTTGGCTCCTGTTGTAGCCTTTCATTTCTAGATGGCACAACACTCACTCTGAGGCAAAGTACTCCTTCAGACAGAACTGAATCTGCTGAAAGTAGCACTGGAAATCCTTTTTTTTCAGCAGAACAACAGCAGGTGAGGGCAGCTCAGCTGCAGACAGCTCAACAGCTGCTGAAAAACAAACTAAGGCAAAAAAACATTTGAGAAAAGAATTAAAAGCAGGTTCAGTAAAAGAAATAAAAATTTTAAAAAAGGTGCTAAGTCTCCCCTGAATACAATGCAGGTAGCCAGAAATAGCTGCCAGAGAGGGAGATCGACAGCTGATATAAATAGTAGTGACTCATGGTGTAATGGGGATCCAGTTCAGGGGAACAAATCCCCATCAGTGGCTCAGACAAAGCCTCCAACTCAAACACCTCCTGAAGGAGCAGGCCTAAATACCTCCAGGGATTTGGAAACACAGAGCTTGGGATAATACATCTCAGGCAAGGAAGGCCTTTGTGGCAGCCCCCTGTCCAGGAAGCATCCAGTGCTGTGGATGGCTTTGGTTTGTGGCCCAGGAGAGATGGATTTATGCAGAGCATAAGGAGACTCTCTCAGACAGATGTCAGAAAAAATCTCCCTGCATCAGCTGCGCTGCTGCTGCTGCTGCTGCTGCTGCTGCTGCAACCTGTCTGCCAAGAGTTCCTCCTTGAGGGCCTGGGGAACAAATAAATGTGCTTTCACTTCCTGAGGGCTCTGTGCTTTCCTAGCACAGCCCTGGGCCTTCCCAGCCTTGGGGAGCAGAAGGTGCCTGTCCTACACCTGCTGGCAGTGGCACTCGAGCAGTTCACCTCTGGCACGAAGCCTCTGCAGGATTTCTGCCAGTTCTATTTGGCTCTGCAATCTCCTGTAAAGTTCTCCAGCAGTGCCACCAGTGTCCAAACCAAACACTCCCAGAGGACACAGCCCCTGTGCCAAAGAAAGCAGAGTGAGGTGAGGGAGAGATGGAGTTGTTCACATCCCTGGGACGCCTGGTGCAATGGTGACTGTCCTTTAGTTTCCTTTTTCTCTCAGAGTCCCTGGAGTGTCACTGGAGGAAATGCTCTTTGCATCCAGCATTTCCAGCCTCTGAAATTGCTTCCTGCCCTGAGCTGATGGGGAAGTCAATCCCAGAGGCAGAGCAAGCCTGAGAAATAAAGAAGCCTGACCCAGAACAGGCAGGTCAGCAGCTGGTTATTGCACAGAAATGGCAGTCTCTCCAACACAGGGATGCTTTTCTTTCAACTGCTTTTAATTTTTTTGCCCCTCCATATAATTCTCTAATAATCACCCTATTAACAATGTTCCATTTGCCACACAACTTGGGATATTAATCCTATTAGTTGGTACTAATCCTCTGCAAAACAAAATGGAAATATTCCCTCTCTCATTTTCTCAGGGTAACAAAATAAAGGGAGAGAAAGAGGTGGGGAGAAGAGAAGACAAAGATGCTTTCAGAGGTTTGCTGGTTTATGAGTTAATTGGATGGAACTGGGTCTCCTGTGGTCCCCATATAGAATTCCATTATCACGTAATGGGGAGTCACATCCAGCCTGTTGATAAGAGACAGCCTTTCAGATTAAACATTAACCATCATATTTGGAAACCATGCTGGTTCCTACCCATTGGGGCACCCAAACACAATATCCCATTTCCCTCTCCTTCCCCCAGCATCTTTTCCTTTGCTGCACACTAATTAAAGAACAAGGGGAGGGGGAGACTGGTCCGTGCTGCTGAGCCCAAGATAAACTTTGCTGAGTAGGGAGGAAGAAATGAAGTGAGCATCCCTGAGAGCAGAGATCCTTCCTATAGGCTTTCATTTCTCCACCCACCCCCTCTCATGCTGTATTTTTTTCATATTTCTGTGCACAATTACTGGCAGTTTCCATCCTCCCCTGCTCCACAAGGTGAGACTGGCACCTACTGGAATGATCCTGGAAAGGCTGAGACTGAAAAGAAAAAAAAAATAAAAATAAAAATAAACCTTTTCTCAGCTTAGTTTCATCTCCAGCTTCGCATTATTTTTCCCCTTCATCAGGCAAACAAACAGCTCTGCAGACACAGCGACAGCACACGCCAGATTTGACACAGCTCCATTTTTAAGCTGTTTTGTGGTAATTGGGGGAACTATCACAAGTCACTACATTTCTGTCAGCCCACGGGGAGGCAATGACAGGCACAGGTCCTGACAGAGCTCCCAAGGTGGGTCTGTGGGGCTGCTCCCTGATCACTGCTGTCTCAGATGGAAGCAGGAGCAAACATCCCTGCAGGTGCATTATCCATCTCCAGTAGCTCCATCTCCCCTTCCCTCACATGCTTTTCCCTAAGGAGGATTTCCTTACAGGATCTCTCCACTCTCTGGGATTTACATTTAGACCCCCAAATGCTGTTCTCCCATGACTATCCCCCAGCCTTAAACTCACTCTTTGATGTCTCCCACTGGCCAAACTCAACTGAGCAGCAACTTGGCTTCCCCCTGCCCCTCTCCCTGCTCCATCTGTCCTTGCTGGGCCCCCTCTCCAGACACACCACCAGACCTGGCTCATGCAGCCTCCAGATGGAACCAGCCACCACTGCTGCTCTCCTGTGAGCCCTGCAGAGCAAATCCTGAATCCTTCACTGATCACCCACGGGAGCTGCTCTTTCTCAGAGGTTCCCTCCTCGTTTTGCTCTGTGTATTTTACCATTGACTTCCCTACCTGGAGCAAAGAGGCACCAGAAGTCCCAAAACAAGGCACCACGGGTTAAGCAAAGGCACATAAAAAAGGCAGTGGAATGGCTGCATGGCACAGCACGATTTGGAGAGAACAAGGGAGAATCAGAAGCTGGAGGACAGAGCCCATCGTGCAGACTGGTATCTGAACAAAGTGCAGCTGGAGGCTGGGAACATCTCCTGGGCTGGAGCTGCCTCCGTGAGAGGGATGAAGGGTTATTAGCAGCGAGTCCTGCCTGTTTGCGCTGCCTGCCCCCGAGGCTGCTAACCTGAGCACGAATGACTCACACCGGCACCGAGCCCCCCGCACACGGGCAGCAGACACCTCCTGATTAGCAAATCTAATCCTCCCTCTCCAAACCTCTCCATCGGGGAGCTCTGGCTTTAAAAAGCAGCTGCTCCTCAGCACCAGAAGCCGGGGCTGCCTGACCCCGGCTCTGTCCCCGGGAGCCGCCTGACAAACAGAGAGTTCAGCGCGTCCTAATTGCTCCGAGCTGCACAAACAAACAAACAAACAGCGCTTTGTTTGCTCAACAGCTCTCAGGAGAGGCCTCAAGGATGAGGTGGGCCGGGGTGTTCCTCTCCAGCTCCCGGATTGATCGGCTCCCAGCTGGAAGGAGCAAGGGGAGCGCGGTGTGGAGATGCTCAGCAGGCTGCTCTCGCTGTGCGTGTCTGGGGCTGGCTGGAGGACATCGAGATCCCTCCTTCCAGCAGAGCTCCTGGATGCCCTGCTGCTCGCAGGAACATTCTGAATAATGACCGGGAGTGGCAGAGAAAAAGGAGCTCCTGAGGCAAGCTCGGAAGGGCTGTTAGAGTGAAATTCCTCTGGATTTAGGCAGGGGTAAAAGGGAGTTGATTCCACACTCGGCTGGATTGACTGATGGCAGCCACAGCTCTGATGGGAACTGGGACAGAGAGAGGGATCGGGTCCAGGGGAGGATGTAAGGGTTCAGCCACCAGCCAGCTCATTGCCTGGCAGCAATTCATAGCCTGGGTCTGAAATCAATGCGGGCTGGGAGCACTCAGCAGCCAGACTAAGCCAGGTCTGACATTTACTGTAATTCTGAGCTGCTAGATTACTTTCTCCAGGTTTTCCAAGAGGAACAGTAAGTCACAGTGCTGGGTTACTCCCCTTCATAGGCTCTGTTTTCTGGTTTTCCCCTTCCTAATTGTCACCCCAGCTTCCTTTCCACTCCTGGAGAGCAGAGAGTGCTGCTCCAGCCTCCCATCAGAGCCTCTGCTACCTCAAGGCTGTCAGCCTGTGAGAAAAGAGAAGGTTTTGCTGGGTTTTAGGGTGTAACCTCCTCTCCAGCTTCATGGATGTCCTTCCTTAACCCCTTTCTGAAGAGGACCGGCTCTGCTGATGCTTCCAGGAACAACCATATCCCAACCACCACCAGGAGTTTTGCAAGATCCACATCCCAAGGACCCAGCCAAAGAGGATGAAACACTTTGGGCATTCACAGTGTCTTGGATTATCTCCTTGGCTGTGTTGGACAGCACACCCAGGAGATACCTGTGGGCAGCACACACAAAGAGCTGCTCTGGAGAGGCCTATGATGGACTGGATGGGACAGTGATTTTCCTTTCATGGGACAGTGACATTCCCTTCCATGGGACAGTGGCCTCCCCTTTCATGGGACAGTGACATTCCTTTCCATGGTCCACATTAGGGATTTATGGCTCCAACACATGGAGCCAACGCCAACACAAGACAGAAGGTGATGTTTTATTCCCCTGAGAGTAGAAGACCTTTCCACCAGCCACAAGTGCAGAGCTGTGACTCTCGTTGCTCTGAAGATCCCACTTTGTGGAGCTGGCTCTTTCAGGAAGGACAACCACCCTGCCAGAAAACTCTCGCTGGGTTTCTCACTGCTACAAATGGCTTGGGAAAGAAAAATGTTGACCTCTTTGATCCTGACTGGGTCAAGGGAACAGTGGCTCTGGTGATGGATGGTTGACTGCAATTCCTGCCTGCTCATTTCATCAGAGAGAAGAGGCAGCAGCACAGGCATGCTCAAAAGAGAGAGCAGCAGGCAGGGCTGGGAATCCCAGCTGCTCTGCAGAGCAGGGAGGTGTGAAGGGGACAGGGGAGTGACAGTTCTCATAGCAGGCAAGCAACCTGGGGCTTTTCCTCGGGTGAAAAGCTAAAATCCAGCTTGCTAGCTGTGCCATTCCAGCCCCCAGAGCCACGTCAAGCACAGCATGTGCTGCATCCTGCCTGCCACAGGCAGCTGCCTGCTGCAAATGGAGAGGGGCACTCAGGCATGCAGGGGAAAGGAGGGGTCCAGCCATACCCAAAGCTGCTTTTGCAGTCTCTCGACATGAAAGCCAAATAAATCTGCTCTAAAGGGAGCCTCCCATCCATCAACAGCTACACACACACCGAGTTCAAAGCCAGAATAGACCACAGGGTCTGATCTCTAAAAGAGGATGGTTGGGAAAATGTCTCTGTTTGCTCACCCCAACAGCAAGCCCTAAAAACAAGAGCACCCAAGCTCAGCACCACGTAGCCATGGGAGCATTTCCATAGCAAAATGTTGTGTTATGGTGTGTGGGTTCTCCACACCATCCTTGGAGCCAACCTCAGCTCCCCCAGTGGGTGAGATCCCCCAAATTACACATTGCAGAGCGTCGTGCAGCCATGGAGGTGAAAACGGGAGGGGCCAAAATTGTCCTCCAGCATTTCTGGGCGCCTGCACAGCCAAAAGCAAAGCTGTGGAGCAGGGGAGCAGCAGGGGAGCAGCAGGACTGAGCAGGGCAGGCTGTGCTGGCAGAGAACTGCCCGCTCCGAGAGGCAAGGACGCATTGCGAACCCGGTCCAGCCCGGAGTGTCCATGGTCGGTGTAGCAGGAGTACCCTCTAGCGGGAGAACAGCCCGGAGAAAGCTTCCAAACCATCACACACACACACACGAATGCAGGGGTTTTTAGAGCTAAAGAAAAACTGCATTGAGAGCAACCATAAAAACGGGCTCGAAAATACAGGGAAATGGAATATCTCGGGGAAATAAAGTCATAAAGTGTGATTATCACTTGCAGTACTATTTTTTTTACTTTTCCAAGAAAGCCATTTAAGAGCTGCTTTTTCAAGTCTATCCATGCAGGGAGATGGCTGGAAAGCAGACAGGAGTCTGCTCATATTCATGAAGCCGGGCCAAGGCTGTTTAAATACCCAAAGGTCACAGCAAAGCCTAGGGCTGCGTGTCTTAATCCTGCTCACTGCCTGAAAGCTCCTGGGTGTGCAAGGAGTCTCTGTACTCATGGCAGAGGCCCAACACATTTCCCCAGGACATCAGAGCTGGTGAAGTCGTTTATGCTTTGGCTCGTGGATGAAAGATTTTGCTGTTGGAGGAAGAGGGGGGAGAAGCTGGGCAAGGACTGCTGTGTTGGACATAAAGGATGCAGAGGATGCTGTGCTCTGTATCCAGATGGGATCAATATGCTCTCCCCAGTGCCCTGCTCTGAGCTCACGCTGGCACTGCCTTGACAGGTGCAGCATTAGAACCTCAATAGAGTGGAATTATGTGGTTCCTTGGGGGTTCTTCCCATGCAGAAGCCTGTCTAACCTGAATGTTTTTTATATATATATCCCTTCATCCACTATTGAAATGCACCTGCCCTTAGGGAGACCTTTGAGGTGTCTAAATCTCCAACCCTTCTGATTTGGGCAGAGATAAATACAGGAGGGGAGCCTAAGCCCTCGTTGTTTTTATGTTCAGATTAAAGATCCAAGCATTGTTTCCTGCAAAGCAGCAGTTGTAAAGGAGTGAGTGGATTTAAAGAAACACGGTCCACTTTTACAGCCAGGGGTGGGAAGGGAATTAAAAACCTCCCTGCCAGACTCAAGGTGGTTGTTCCTACAGAGATGATCCAAATTCAGCAGCTCACAGGGACCTGTGCCAGGAGGGAGAGCTGGCACGGGAAGGTGTCACAAATCAGGTCAGAAATGGTGGGAGGGGTGACAGGCACAGGGAAGGGCTGGGTTAAGCCCAGCTCCCTCCTGGGAGATGGCACAGCCTCTGGATGATGTGTCATGTACAACCCACAAGTTGCCTCCGTTCTTCAAGCTCCAGTTACTGCCAGCAGCTTTGGCTGGGGATTCAGAGCCCTGATTTCTGGCTGGAAGTTACCAAATGTCCCTTTGATCCCACCTTCCTCTGACAGTGACTCCTCCCAAAGAGGGAAAGGCCCTCAGCAGAGCTCAGCACCACCTCCCTGGGCCAGGCTCAGCATCCACTGGGACTGCCCCAGCAAGGCACAGCATGAAATCCAGAGCAGCACAGGGAGGTGCCAGGCACTGATCCCACCCTGGATCCTGCTCATCCCACTGGGAAGCCTCGTGGAAATGACATCTCCTCACTCTAGAGAAAGGAGGAGCCTGGCCCAAGGTGACTGGGCTGCAGGACTGGACCAGAGCCCAGAGCTCTCTCTCCCAGAGGTTTTGTGAGAGGCAGAGGGAGGCAGGGAGGGTTTGGCTCTTTGGAGGGTTGCTCTGCCTTCCAGAGCAGAAGGCTGTGAATTCCCATTCCCATTCCCACACTGCACACTCAGTTAAAGTGACAGATGACTGGATGTGAGCACGAGCCTCCATCACTGGTGAAAGGGTAGTGCAGATGATTTCTTGGAGAGAAGGGATTAAAAAACAGAGAGTAATTTGGAGTAAATGAGGAAAAAAAGGGGAAGAGATTCTCTAGACACATAACGTGTCACTGCAGAACCAGGGACATGCCTGGGGAAATTTTTAAAAAGTTTTTAGAAAAAAAAAAAAAAGCAAAGCTAAAAAAGAAAAAGGATCCTATTAAGATTAATGCTTTCTGGCTTTCCATCTCCCTCCAGCATGGCTCTTCCATTTCCATAAACCCATTATCCTCACTGCTGTTTCATTTAATTGGAAAATGTCTACTGCAACCTAGCATGTTCCAAGACAAACCTTGGATGTATATATAACAGGCACTTAAAAGCTTTCAAATATTTCAGATTTGCTCAACACAATTATGTGAACAAAAACCCTATGGGACTTTTTCTTTCTAGAAAACAAAAAACACCAAAGAAAAAAACCCACCAAACCCCACAGTAGTCATAAAGCCTGTGTTCACAGGGCTAGAACCACCATCACATTTATCCTGATCAGCATTCCCTGAGCTTTTATGTGTTATTGCCAGCATAGGGAAGAGGGGACAGGAGGAAATGCCAGTCAATGATTTGGCTGCTGAAGGTCAGAGAATTGAAACGAGGAGATTCGTGTCACTGCAGTGACAGTCATCAAACAGGGACAGCGTGTGCCACGTCCCCTTGGAGCTGCATCCTCCTGGGAAAGCCCTGGCATGAGCTTGGGGAGGGCAGGAGGGAACAGGGCAGTGAGCAGTGCTCCCAGTGGAGCTCCCTGAGGGGAATTGGGATTTCCTGGTGGTTTCTGGCACTTCTACAACTGGTAAGAAGCAGATTGAGCTCCTTTCTTCGACTCCTCCTGGTGTCCTTTCCCTCTCCCACAGCAGGGCTTTGGGGGGACCAGGGCATCCAGACACATTTCATGGATTCAGATGTGGGGGCTGGCAGAGCAGGACCTGGAATTTATCAGCCAGGACAACAGCTGTGGAAAGCAGGGCAGGAACAAGATAAAGTTTTCTCCCCTCATAAGTGGTGGCTCTACTGATTTTTATCTGGGAAGGATCTGAGCCCTTGTGTGCACCTCAGCATGTAACAAGTTTACAGGCTCCTTTAGGGAAGAATGGCTGGTTTTTCCATTTGCACATATCCCAGCTCTTCTCCTCTTGGCTGGATTAGCTTGACAATGAATAAACTTGAACCCTGCAGTGCTCAAGGGAAGTGCCAGCCCTGGCCCTGAGATGCTGTGTTAGAGAACAGGTTTCTTAAATATTTGCTCTGCTCTCCTTTCCAGCGTGTCTTGGCTGCTGTCCACACACACGATTGTCCCTCTGACCTGCCCACTGTGCAATGACATCACTCCACTCCAAAACAGGAGATTTCCTCTTGCTGTCTGTGCAGCTGGCTCTGCCCAGCCATGCCACAAACATGTCCCATCTGCAGGAAATGCAGGAAATCCCTTGATGGGGCCTCTGAATGCATCGAGAGATCTGCCAGGGGGATTCCTGGCCCTGCTCCATCCCTGTTATGGAAAGAGCTGAACATGACAGGATTTTATCAAGTCCAACCTTCTCCTTCCTCATCCTCATCACCAACACCTTTCCTTGGAGCTGCCTTTGCCTTTCTGGGGCAGTGCTGAGAGCACCTGATCCCCAGCACTGAAGGCAGAGATAAACCCTTACCACAGCAGGAACTGAGCTGAGCCTTGCTGGGCTGAGCTCTGTGTCCCCAGAGGGACATTCCTGGGGTGGCTGAGGCTGCTCCTCTTCCAGCACTGTCTAACAAGCACTAACCCTGCCTGGAGAAAGTGCCCAAGGTGCAGAGTGGGCTTTGCAATTCCTGAGGAGCCTGCACTGGTGGAATTGGTGGTGGTGGATTGCTCAGAAGCCTCCAAGCAGCTCCTGGCCTTGGGAGGTGGCTCCTGGTGGGTTTGTGGGTGGGACAGTCACACACCTCAGGTCCCACTGCAGCTGTGTGACAGCTCTGAGCTGGGGAGGTGGCACCCACCCCAGTCTGACCTGAGAATCCCTCTGCTGCAAGGGAACAAGGAATGGCAGGGCTCTCTGAGGTAGCTGCAGCTAAAGTCCTGACTGGTTTGTGAGCTCTGTGTGGCACATCTGGCTGCTAGAGCTAAAAAACCAGTCTGTGCTGAGCTGCAGGTGTGAGGGGACAGCCCTAAAGCAGCTGTGGAGCTTTAGCAAGGGCTGAGCACTGAAGGGGAGAGCCAGGGAGAAAATGAAATGAAGATTGCTGCCAGCCAGGCAAGGGAGAGCCAACTCAGAGAGCTTCTCATAAACCAAGGAGTGATGACACAGAGGGAGAGAAATTCAGCTTGTTTCCCTGACAAGCAGGATGGGACTCCAATGGCTCCTCACCAGTCCTGTCTCTGTTTCCTCCTCTACAAAGACATTAAATCAACTGTAGAAGTTCCTTCTTGAACTACCAACATGAGCCCATTGTCCATGCTGCTGAGTGCCTTGGATGCAAGTGGTACTGAAAGCCCTGATAACTGATCTGTGAAGGGAACAAGGCTCCTGAAAGACACTCACTTCTGCTGTGGAATAAGAACAAAAGACAAAAAGGACCCAGGGAAAAAATCCCTTTTATTTTATTGGTAATTCATGCAGGGAAGAAGAGGCCAAGTTGTCTCAATGACTATCCAGAAGCCAGGCAGAGAGATTTAAAGAGCAGCAGATCAGGAGAAAACAAACAAAAATATCTCCCCACAATTTTCTATTTCTTTCCCCCTTCACTGACATCCTCCTTTGCCAAGAGACAGATTTATTGTGCTGCACAAATGTCCAGACAGTGCAATTTATGTTCCAAGACAGGGGCCAGGGATAAAAGGTCACAGTGCCAAGTAAAAGGGAATGGTCTGGTCATGCTGGGAGCATGAGGAGTGAGCAGGAAGAAACTGAAATTTTGGAACACGAGCAAAGAAAGCAGCAACTCAACTGACATCTGATTTTGCAGCTGAAGTGTTTTGCAGGGCAACCAATTTCCTCATTTAGCTCTCTCTTAGTCATATCTTCACTTCTGCTGGTTTCAAAGTCACCACTGGCCCATCTAAGTGGCTTTCATCTATCTGCTATTCCAGACCCAGACTTAAATGGGTTTTTTCAAGGCCAGCACTACATTTCTCTGAAGAAAAGACCATGCCATGTGCCCAGAGCAGCTGGGGAGTTATACAGAGGGCACTGATCTGCCTCACTGCTGCCTGGGGCATGTGGGTGACCAAAGGCAGTGGTGTCACCTCAGTGGTTTTGCCCTGAACCTGCTGGCCCATCACCCTGACAGAACAGCAGCCCCAGGGCTGTTCTTCCTTTCCCAAGTCCTCCTCTGCATCCAAACGCAATTTCCCAACACGATTTCCTCCTTCCCCATCTTCACAGGAAGGACAAAAAAGCTTCTTTGCTTTCTCCTGTGGTGGAGGCTGCCCCTGATGAAGCAGCACTGTTATTATGGGAATGGACTGCTAACAGCATTTGGGCATTTCTTAGTAATGAGGGCAGGGACAGGGGAGAGGGAAGTAATCAAAATCCAGCACCAGATGGGCTATTCCAGAGGCATTTTTCTCCCCAAGCACCTGTGAAGGGCATTGGCTTTCAGCAGGCACTTTTTGTAATGAAATTAAACCCACAGAGCACGGTGGGACAATTTGTACCTGCTCCCAGGCAGGAGGGGAGAGGGAAAGGCTTTGTCCTCAGAGGAGCTCTCTGGCACCAGAGGAATTCTGCCTGGAGGGGAGGCCCATTTCTCTGCCTCACAAGCAGAGGTTGATCCAGCCTCCACAAGCTTGTCCATCCTTTCTCAGCTGCAGACTGAGAAAGGGGACAGGGAACAGATGGAAAAGCTCGAGGCAGCTGCAGTGCCACAGAGGAGCCAGAGCCTGTCCCCAGCCCTCACACTGTGACATTCTCTGCTGCACTCGCTCAAACCTCACCCTGCCCTAAGTTCTGCAGTGGGGAAACACCTTTTTGGATAGGAGACAACCCTCTTGCACTGCACAGAGCTCAAAAGTGCCAAACGTGGTGCAGAGTGGAGCCCTCTCCACATCTCCAGGGACACTCTGGCAAAGCCATGGCTTCAGTCATTGCCTGCCCTGTGCAGGGGCTGCTTAGGGCTTCCTGCAGGGAGAAGGGATCCAGGACAGCACTGGAGACCTCTGCACATGGAGGGGATTTGCAAAATGAAGTTTGTAAAGGATTGGAAGGGTAAGTGCTGGCTGGGAGAGTGAAGTGTGAATCAAAGCATCTCTGGGTGACTCTGACACTCAGCCAGGGGCCACCCTGTGATCCCCCAGAATCAGCAGGAGCTGTGTCTGTCTGCTGCAGAGATGAGGAGATTTGTGGGTAGCTTTAGGACAGCTGTCAGGACTGAGGCAAGAAAAACACTGCAATTCAGATGTTTTCCCAGCCAGCTTGCACTACCTCACACCCAGGTTTTCAGCTTTGCATTACTCGTGGAACTGAGCGCATCTTCAGCCCTGGAAGCAGCTCAGATTCCAGCTCTAGAGGAGAAAATCAGCTCTAATCCTGCCTGATGAGTGTGAGCTGGGCTTACCCAGCTGTTACCTGGCAGGGGACAGGCAGAGCTCAGCAATGCCAAGGTGCAAAGATGCTCCCTTGTCTCTGAAGCTGACACAGCTTCAATATTTGTGCTGCAAACTCTCCCCTCGCCCCAATCTGTTTGAAAACCAGGAAATGGGTGTAAAGTAAAACAGCAAGTCCCAGGTATGAATTAGGCAGCAGAAAATCGTGGGGAAAACCTGAGGCATCTTTAGGACAGCAAAAACCTCACCCAGCTGTGCTTGTGCTGAGAGGAGAAGGAGCTGTGGCCACAGGGGTGTCAGCACACCAGAGCACCTGAGGATTGTTTCAGAGCTCAGCTGGTTTTGCACCTTTAAGTGATAAAGTAGCAGGAGTTCCTCCAGTGGGAAGTGCTGGAATCAGCTTTACTTTTATTTAAAAGGGAATTTAAGGTGAGGCTTGGGAAAAGGTTGGCGCTTGCTCTATTTATTTGTATCCCCTTTCTGGTCCTGTTTGCTTTCTAGTCAAGAGCTCTTCTTCTTCAGTGTGCATTCAATATTAAATTGCCTCTTAATGTACTAACAGCCAGGCTTCTCTTGAAGAATATTCTCCAGCATACAGAATCTGCAGCATTTGTCAAGGAGAAAAGGATTAAATGAATAGGGACGCCAGCCAAGATTCCTTGAGGTTTTTTTTTTTTCTTCCAGGTACTGGTAGATAAAAAAAAAAATTACAAAATTTCCTGGATCACTTATTTATTTATTTTTCCTATGCCTATATAATCACTTTTTGTTGACAAAACCATTTCAAACTCACATCTCAGCCACCTCCATTATGATCAGGACTTATCCAAGGTCACAGAGCCACTGCCAGGGCAGGGAATCAGACTCCATCTCCCAGATTTTATTTAATAAATCTGGCACCAGGAACATCCCAAACTCTCTCCCTCAGAGCTGATTTGGAAAAAGACTGAGACACCACCTTGATGTTCAGAAAGGGCTTTGACCCTGGAATTCAGTTACCAGCATGTTCCCCAAGGAGGCTGGAACACGATGCTGAGTGCAAAGACATTTCTCATCATGAAGGAAAAAAAGATCCTCCCCAGGATTTCTGACTGGGAAGAGAAATATCCTCTCCATCCACAGGGAAAGTGATAAAAGTTACCTGAGCTGGAACCCCCAAGAAGATGCAGAAATCTGCACACAAAATTCCTGTTTAAAACCTTTCTGAACTCACTCCCTCTTTTTATCTAGGGACTGCTGCCCTGTCTGAGGGGAGAGGGCTCAGTTTGGAAATCCTAAAGCTGCCTACAGAGAAAACTATCACCGGCAAAGTCCAGCTCCATCCCTCCTCCCACACGGCATGAGGCTGCCCCTGGAGCAGGATAACAGCTAATCCCGGGCATGGAAACCCCTTCCCACTGATCAAACAACAGCGTGGCAAAAGCCCTCCCATTGCCATTCTCCGAGTCTGAAGAACTTTAATCCTGTTTAAAAAGCCTTCAAGGCAGCCTGGCTTCCCACCCTGCTTTTCCAGCAGCGAGGCAAATCCCAAGTGCTTTTAACTCCGTTGCTCTGTAAACATGTGAGCACCGAGCATCCCTCAGAAGCACATTTCTGAGTGAGCCTTGGGGAACTTGGGCAAAGTAAATAACGTGGCAGAAAGCCTTTCTAGAGGTTTCATAGCCTCTAATTTCCTCACCCAAGGGTCACGAGTACAGCAGCTGTCACTTAAGGCTCTCAGCAATTCACACATTCCGGCCCAGCTCTCGCTGTTCCGTGTTTGAGAAACACTCAAAGCCATCTCCTCCCATCGTCCCCAGAGTAAATAAAGTTCACGGCAGTAGGATGAGAAAATTAGAGGCTGTGAAGCCGTGAGAAGCAGCTGTAAGGTAAACTGCCTTGCCCAGAGCAAGGGGATTTCACTTGCACTTCCCTGCCTCGAGTTTTGGCTCAGGAGAGATCCGGGATAGCAGAGAAGTCACCCAGCTGCACCATGGCCATGGAGACTGCCACCCTGAGGTGGGGACACAAAGGACACAGCACTTGAACAGGATTTCTCCAGCCCCAGAGAGAAGGAAAGCAGAGGTGGCTCAAAGAGGGGGCTCTAAAATGAAGGTTTGGAGCTGTGGGCTGTGCCTCTGGAAGGAGGACTGCTCATCCAGGAGCAGCAATGCAAAAGCAGAGATGGAAGCAGAGCATCAGCACAGAGGCCACTTCTTGTTGTGCAGCCACACTGAAATGGGAAGAGAACTAGGAAACCTTGAAAGTTCTAGAAAGGGATCAAGGAAAAACTTAGCAGAGGGCAAATAGAGGGAAAGTATGAAGGAAATGAGCAGCACAGCCAGAGAAGGGCCAGTGTGTGACTCCTAAATGACACATTTTCCCTCTGGATGGACAGACTTTGTAGTCTTGGAATCACTGTGATTTCACATCTCAGTTATTTATAAATCTAAGAAAATGGTAAAACAGATCTTTTTTCCCCAGATTTCAGCAAAATGATCATAAAGGCATTGAAACTAGTGAGAGCCTTAATCTGTCAGCTTGCATTGAGGCAAGGATCTTGGGCCTACAAAGTGCTCTCATGATAAACAGAGAAAGGGCTGGCACAAAAACATGAAGAAGCCTAGGACAGATGTGACCTCAGTGTGAGAAAAATTCTGTTGATCCATCAGATTTGATGACAGGAAGGAAATGCAGAATGTTCAGGACCAAAAGGAGGCCAAGGTGGAGGATGAGAAGATGGCAGGTAAAGAGGGCAGACAGGGAGGAGGGTGAAGACAGGAGGATTTTGTTTGATTCAGTCATCTTGGGGAGAGACTTAAGAAAGTTCTCTGGGTGGTAGGAGGCTGCTGGTCAACTTAAACCCCAGTGGAGAAACTAAAAGTTATCCCTGGGTAAGAGTACCAGATTTCTGTGACCTTGGGGCAGGGAGTGGAATTTGCTTTTCAGGAGATCTAAGCATGAGGATATTCAGTGAACAGGTTTAACACATTTGCTATCATTCCCCCAAGACAGAGCCCCCAGCTCCTCTGCTCTCCTCCCAGCCAGGCTGCCCAGGAGCTGGAAGAAATCCTGAACATACCTCCCCAGCAAACAGCCAAGAGATCCAACTTGTTGAGACCTTGGCTGAAGAGATCTGCCTTTAATCATGACAGAGGATGAGCTTCTGAGCTCCTCCCCTAATGAAGAGACAGCAGGAAAAAAATTGCAGCTTAAAAGTTGTGCTTTTAGAGAAAAAGCTTTCTCTGCTCCATACATCATTACCCAACAATACAGAGTAGCTACTTAGAGTATCTCTGCGTTCCTTTAAAGACCTGATTTTAAAAGCCAGCAGCTTTATCCGTGGTATAATGTGTCAAGTGCAAGCTGAATTGACACTTATGCAAGTCAAAGCAAATGTTTTTAAGATGTGACAGCAGAGCCATTACCAGCTTCATATATTTCATCCTACTTTTGTGCACACAACCAAGCATATTATTGGCTTTTTATTTCCATCCTTGTTTGCTTCAGAATTCTGATTAAAGCAAGGAAATATTTCATGAGCTGCCAGGTTATGCTTAGACTATTAGGCCCATCTATGAGAAATATTTATTGGTTTAGGAAATGGGAGAAAAGGGAAGCTGGAGCACTGATGATACATCTCATCCCCTTTGAAAACAGAGCAAAAGCCTCTCAGGTTCTTGTTAGCCAAAGAGATAGGACAAAGTTGGCTCAGTATCAAAAGCTGTAATGGCCAGATGATACAGAGCCCTGATCTGGTCTAAAGCTCCTGGATCTGTTCAGCTTTGCACTGAAAATGTTAGTGATGATAAAAGAATTTATGCTTGGGTAATGTCTTGTAATAAAACCCCCCAGGTCTCTGACACAGTCCTTTCTTTACCCTTCCCTCTCCTGCTGCTGTCTGAGGTCACTGCAGGTGACTGCACAGCCCCCTCAGCCTGCAGCTCTGAGTCTCAGGAGCCAGGGGGTTTCACTGCCAGCAAATGCTGGCTGTGCCTGCCCTGGGATGGCAGGAGGACAAGCACAGCCCAGGAGTCACAAACACAAGCAGGGCACCAGGCCCAGGGAAGCTGGGAAACCTGGAAGAGGCATCCTGCAGAGAGGCCAGCTGAGCTCAGGTGGGGCTCATGCACAGGAGGCATTGCCAGAGGGGAAATAAGGCACTGAAGTGAGGCACCTGGATTCCAGACTTGCCAGGGAGAACAAGACACTCCAGGGATAATCAGGATACTTCCCCAGCCATTCTGGAATGAGAACCTGCACAGTTTCACAGCCCACCTGGGCTCAGGTGGGACTCATGCACATTCTGGCATTACTGGAGAGAAAATAAGGCACAGAAGTGAGGAACTTGGTTTCCAGACTTGCCAGGGAGAACAAGACACTCCAGGGATAATCAGGATACTTCCCCAGCCATTCTGGAATGAGAACCTGCACAGTTTCACTGCATCTGAATGCTGGGTGCTGTCTGAAACCTGAATAGCCACAAGTAACATAAGGGCAGAAAAACCCAAACCTCTGCTATGGGAACACGTTTTCTTCCCTTTTCATTCTGGGAGACAGCAGCTCCTGCAGATTCTGCTGCTCACCCAGAGGTGAGGTCACAGCAGAGGTTACAGCACACCGAGTCCCATCTGCATCTCCAGGGCAGGTACAGAGCTGAGTGAGGAATGGGCAGGGCTGAGAACAAGAGGTGATTTATTGAAGAGGCTTCTAAATCAGCTCCCCGAGATGGCTGACCTGCTGACAGTGACTTAATCAGCACAAAACATTCCCTTGATTTGTCACCGGGGAAAGGCAAAATATTCTCGGAAGAGCTTCATCTTTTATCTTAAGAACTGTTTACATCAAGGAGGTTGAGACAGCTTTAACCACACAGACAGCACAAACCTTTGCATTTGCTGGTTTTAAACACTACTTGGGAACAAGGGTCTTTCTTGTCTTGACTTGCATCTGCCAACCCACAAAAGAAAAAGCTCTGTGCTGCAGCATTTTTATTCATGAAGATAAATCCGTTGTGTATTTTGCTAATGATCTCTTGAGTCTGCAATTTGCACCATTTTATAGCAGTGGAAGTTGGAGATGCAGTAAGCCATGTATTTAAGGCTGGTAACTTAATGGGAAAGGCATTAACTACCATTTCAGATTTTTAGTTCTGTTCCCCTCCCCATCCTTGGTAATTACCTTGTTACTTAACAGCAGCATCAGCAATTTTATTGATGTGCTTTTAGCACAGGCCACTAGCAGAGGACAAGAGTGCTGGAGCATGTTACAGACTCCAGAGCAAACTTCATCTCCTGCTCTTTCTTAAAGAGGATCAGAGCATTACCCACCTCTCCTCCACCCTTCAGGATCTGCAAGCATCAGCAAGGCCTGCTTCCCAGGCAGCTGAAGGCTTTTAGCAGGTGAGAAATCACTTCAGGGCCCCCAAGTCAAAACTCATGTTATCCCAGGAGATGATAACCTCTGATAAGCTTGGCTTCTTTATTTTTCTTGTACCTGTTATAAATAGATCTGATAAAGTTGGCTTTTCACAAATATGAAAGTGAATGCTGCGTGTAGAATGTTAGAAAATTTTGCTGTATTAATATAGTTTCTTTTATTGCTGTTATTAATGAAACTTAGAAATAATAGGGTGATAAAATACATTTTTCAAAATGGTATTAAATAAAGACTGCTTCTGTTTGTATAACCCAGAAAAGAGTGAAGATAATCAGGAGATTTCTCATATTTGTGGATTATCCTGTCTGGACAAAGATAACAATGACAGAAACCAGAGCCCCAGGAGAAGAATTTATGGACCCCAATGATCAGAGAGGAGCAGAATGGAGCCAGCAGGAGAAATAAAGTTACAGGATGGAATGGGAGCAGATTGGGGGGGTTTAAGACCACAGGGGGAACATCTAAAAGGATGTTTGAATCATGCATGGGATGGATGAATATCCAACAAGCTGAGGTATTTAAAGAGGTGCTTTTGGGTTATTGGGCGTGCTTTTAGCAGAATGCCAATCACCCAGCTGTCAGCTTTGCTTTATTGCCTCTTATTGTCTTTTTATTAAACTTTTATACATTTTACAAGAAAGTGAACCCCATTTTTCACATACCCTCCTGTGGTGAGGGGATGGGGGGAACTCTGCCACCCACCACGATCAAGTCTAATTCCTGATGTTAATGAAGAGGCAAAGAGAAGTCAAGAAAGGGTAACCAGAAGTCTCACTGTGGCCCTGCAAGTATTTCTGATGAGGGTGGTACTGGCCTGGGAGCCTCTCAGTGCCTCCTGTTCCTCACTCCTGTTCCCCTGGCTCTGTGGGACCCTCCCCATGGCCAAGGAGCCCCCATGCCCACAGCAGCCAGCTGGCATTGCCCTCTGCCAGCCTCCTGCCTTCCTAATCCACCTTGTCAGCCTCCTGAGGCCATCTAGAAACCCAATAATTCCACATTTTGGCAGTCTTCAACAAGCTTCTGAATCACTGCGTTTTTCTGTACATCCCCACAGCTCCTGGGGAGAACAAGCACTGTCCTGGATCAGCTCTGTTATGACTGGCAGTGGATTTGGGGAGTTGTATCTGCCTCACCATTGTGCACGTTGGCCTGCACACACAGCAGGAGAAGACAAAAGGTCTAGCACAGAGCTTATCAGCACATGGCAGGCATTTTAAACCATCTCGCAAAGGAGGAAGAAAAAAACAACAAAAAAACATGTTGTGCATGTAAGAGAAGGAAATCCCTAATTGGAAACACAATTGTCTCGTAAGAAGGGCTCCAAAATCAACAGCCACTCCAATTTATATGGTGTTTTATCAAGCCAAATAGCCCCCAAAGGCCTTGCAACACGAGCCTCTAATAAGGCTTATAAAACCAGCCCTTTACAACAGAGGCTGGGGCAGGGAGGGGGAGTGAAAGGCCTTTTAGCATGTGAATTGTGACAGCAATGTCACAGCTCCAGCTAAGACAGGCTCCAGAAGCTCCGGGGCAGGGGGGATCTGCAGGAATTTCAGGTGCAGAGGTTCGTGGAGAACAGGCGGGGCAGCAGGGATCCAGCCTGGGTAGGGGTGGGGTGGGACCAGGCAGCCCCCTCAGCCCTGTGACATCCCACTCCCTGGGGCTCAGGGCACAACAACAATTGTCTCAGCACCTTCCTGTGGGCAGGACACACTCCCTGTCCCCAGGGCACAGCTCTGCTGGGCCAGCCCAGAAGATGCCCCCCAAGTGAAGTGGGAAGCTCTCCTGTCAACCCCAACCTGCCCCAGGGTTTCTAAAAAGAAGCTGGGCTTTGATCCTGCACATTGAGGCACTGCACAGAACAATGGCATTTTAAAAGAGGAGAGGAGAGGAGAGGAGAGGAGAGGAGAGGAGAGGAGAGGAGAGGAGAGGAGAGGAGAGGAGAGGAGAGGAGAGGAGAGGAGAGGAGAGGNAGAGAAGGGGAGGGGGGGGAGAGGAGAGGAGAGGAGAGGAGAGGAGAGGGCCTGAAGGAAAAGCAGAGGGGACGTTTTTATTCCAGCCTTTCTGGTGTGTCTGGAAGGCAGTCCTGCAGCAATGAGTGTGTGACAAGAAACATGAACAGGAAAGGGAGTGTGACTGTAAAACGTGCTTTAACATCCCCTGCAGGAGCACATCCTCTGAGCACCAGCTCTCCATCATCACTGTCCTGCCCAAGTGATGAGACACAAGTCAGGGAAAGCAAAACTAGCCAGCACAGGTCACACTTCACTGCACAGCTTTGCAAACCACGCTGAGAAACCCTCAGAGGAAAGAACCAACTCGTTTCAAGTCTATTTTGAGTTGCACAGTGGGGTTGTAAATACCTTGTTTCTGGCAGTTCTACAGCGGTTAAAAAATATATCAAGAAGTCGTGGGAAACCCAAGACATAAATTTGTTGCAGAAAGAAATGTCTCTTTTCTTCTGCAACAAAGAAAACAAGTGCTTTAATTTGGTTTCTATTTTCTGGCTGCTGCTGTTTTGTGAGCAAGTCTGCAATGGCAGAGCTGTGCTTGTGAAGATGATTCCAGAAGGATGTGCCCTGGGCTGCTGGGGAGGTGCAAGGCTGCACACAGCCTGGTCCTAACCAACACACACACCTCTGACACTCAGCTGACAGATTAAGGCTCTCACTAATTTTAATGCCTTTATGATAATTTTGCTGAAATTTGAGGGGAAAATATCTGTTTTACCATTTTCTTAGACTTACAAATGACTGATATGTGAAAATCACTGTGATTCCAAGATTACAGAGCCTGCCCATTCATAGGGAAAATGTGTCATTTAGGAGCCACACATCAGGGCCTCGAGTGCATCGAAGACCTTGCAACCTTCCCCACACAGGAACCTTCAGGATTCCTCCACAGGTAGAGTTCCACACCTTGGCACAGACCTGCCCTCCTTTCTCCAAGTCACCTCAGTGCAGCCACAGAAAAGGGATGAGCTCTCTTGGGTGCTCTGCAGGCCGTGGCAAACACCCCACTCGTGGCACAGCAGTGACCCTCTCCCCATTCTGCAGGACTGGGGAGGGACAAGCTGGCTGCCACCCCGAGGGTGCCACCATGGATCCACAGCCAGCCAGCAGTGCTGCCCGTGTCCCCTGCTGCCCCTGACCTGCTGGTGACACTTCCCAGCTTGATCCCAGAGCTGCTTTGGCACTTGGAGAGTGATTTTGGGCCCTGGCTGTTGTCACTGGAGCTTGCTGGGGAGTGCTGTGGCACATCAGCAAGGCCACCAGCCTCTGTGGGCACTGTCACCTCCCTGCTATGATCCTGCAGCTGTGCCTGGAGTCAGTAACCAGAGCCAGACAGGCAGGAACTGGCCTAAAGAGGAGAGCAACTTCCCCTGAAACACAGCTCAGGTATGACTAATGTGCCAGAGAGCTCATGGCTCAAGTAATCCCCTGCTCAAGACCTTATCAATAATGCACAATTGGATTGTGGAATACAAAACCCCTGGAACTTAATAAAAGGACTGGCTTAAGCACTGAGCTAACATCGTTGGGATTGATGAGTGAGGGCACTTCCAAACAAATTACACCTCACAGCCAGATAAGACCCATCTTCAGGAGACTGGATGAAAGACAGGCAGCTCAGTGTGGCTGCTCACCTGTCCAAAGTGAAGAGGTTCTGAGTGGAAAACAGTGGCTTTAGGAATGAGACACATTTCCCAACCAGACTCTTTGCTCATAAATTGAAGAGGAGGTTTGTCTAATGCTGTTTTAAACATTCCAGTACTTGGCAAAAATTTGTCAAAACATGAGAGTTGGGGCCAATAAATGTGACTTACACCCAAGCCAGTTTTCTCTGATATGTGAGGATGCTGTGCCACAGCCTTTGTGCCCAAATGTCCCAGAACTGTCCCAGCACAAGCATGTGCTCGGTGTTCTCCTGAAACAGCAGCAGGGTCAGCCCCAGCACTCTGAGCCCAAACAGATGCAGCTTGGGCCTGAACAGGAGAAATCTCTACAGCAAAACAGACTCTGAGAGAAATGGGACAAAATCAGCACAGAAGGAAACCTCAGAGGCAGCAGACACACGGGCTGAGAGGACAGGGAATGACACTGGGCATGGGACAAAGTGCAGCCATGGCTTTTGGAGGGGATGTATCAAACTGCAGCTGGTGCAGAAAGAAGGGAAGCAAAGTTAGAGGCAAACCTATGAAAAGGGGAGGTTCTTCAATGAACACACACAATCATTTGTGACCTGCAGAGGTAAAGCTTGCATACCACTCCCCAAGACCTGCCAAAATCCCAAAGCTTCTCAGGTTTGAAGGTGGAGCCTGATCCATCCATATCACAGATTGAGGCTGTTCTGAATTCACTGCCACCATGTCTGTGAGGTATCTGCAGTGAACAGCCCTCCCCTGGCTGGCTGAGGACCAGGGCTGGGGTTTGGGTTGCATGTCCCTCTTAGGACCCACCCTTTCCTCTCACAGAGGCTCTTTGGGGTTGTACAAACTCTCAGAGGTGTCCTCAGGAGGCAGAGCAGGATCAGCACTTCACACCAGCCTCATGCCCCTCACTCAGCACCCAGAGCAGCCTGTCAGGAGGGATCAGTCCCACGTGCCTCCCCCAGCATCAGCACAAACTGACAGGACAGCATGGAAAGCCCAGCAATTCCCAGGAACACTTTATTTATTGCAATGCAGGGTAAGAACAGCCCATCTGGAGCCAGGCTCCAGCCCAACTCTGATTGCCAGCTATGGGGAGACAGCTGAAATTACAGTAATGCAATTTCAATATCCTCACAGAGGTAAATGCGCTCACTTGCCTTAAGGCCTCTGTAAACATTAATTATTAACTTAATGTCTGGCTTGCCTGAGGTATCCATTATGCTGTGTNCCCAAGCCAGTTTTCTCTGATGTGTGAGGATGTTGTGCCACAGCCTTTGTGCCCAAATGTCCCAGAACTGTCCCAGCACAAGCATGTGCTCGGTGTTCTCCTGAAACAGCAGCAGGGTCAGCCCCAGCACTCTGAGCCCAAACAGATGCAGCTTGGGCCTGAACAGGAGAAATCTCTACAGCAAAACAGACTCTGAGAGAAATGGGACAAAATCAGCACAGAAGGAAACCTCAGAGGCAGCAGACACACGGGCTGAGAGGACAGGGAATGACACTGGGCATGGGACAAAGTGCAGCCACAGCTTTTGGAGGGAATGTATCAAACTGCAGATGGTGCAGAAAGAAGGGAAGCAAAGTTAGAGGCAAACCTATGAAAAGGGGAGGTTCTTCAATGAACACACACAATCATTTGTGACCTGCAGAGGTAAAGCTTGCATCCCACTCCCCAAGACCTGCCAAAATCCCAAAGCTTCTCAGGTTTGAAGGTGGAGCCTGATCCATCCATATCACAGATTGAGGCTGTTCTGAATTCACTGCCACCATGTCTGTGAGGTATCTGCAGTGAACAGCCCTCCCCTGGCTGGCTGAGGACCAGGGCTGGGGTTTGGGTTGCATGTCCCTCTTAGGACCCACCCTTTCCTCTCACAGAGGCTCTTTGGGGTTGTACAAACTCTCAGAAGGCAGAGCAGGATCAGCACTTCACACCAGCCTCATGCCCCTCACTCAGCACCCAGAGCAGCCTGTCAGGAGGGATCAGTCCCACGTGCCTCCCCCAGCATCAGCACAAACTGACAGGACAGCATGGAAAGCCCAGCAATTCCCAGGAACACTTTATTTATTGCAATGCAGGGTAAGAACAGCCCATCTGGAGCCAGGCTCCAGCCCAACTCTGATTGCCAGCTATGGGGAGACAGCTGAAATTACAGTAATGCAATTTCAATATCCTCACAGAGGTAAATGCGCTCACTTGCCTTAAGGCCTCTGTAAACATTAATTATTAACTTAATGTCTGGCTTGCCTGAGGTATCCATTATGCTGTGTATTAATGGCCCTTCCAATAAGGCAGGGAGCAAACAGCTTGCAGATTACCTGATAGTATTAGTGAAAGTTTGCAAATTGATTTGGTTGGATGGGAAAGTGCTTGGCAGCTAACCGATCACAGAATTGGGAGAAAGAGCAGAGCACAATAAAAGATGTTTTCTTTACTCACAGCTTTATCTGCTCAGAAAAGAAGAGGAGCCAAGCATAGCAGTGCTGGTTGTTCTTTTGGATGCCTCTTTCCTGTCTCCCATCCAAAGTGTACTGAAGGAAAGCCTCAGGCAGAGAGCTCAGTTGTAGCAAGAGGTAACATTAATGCTGTTCTCTAAATGCCTCTCCACAAAAGTGAAGTCAGTCTTATTCCTAACACCCAGCTCTTCCACATTTCACTGTCAGGGGGTTTTCACATCCATATGGGATAGGCCTGAGGGGTCAGACTGACAAAAGGATTTCAGTGAAGAGCCTCCAGTCCAGTCCCACACTGGGATGCTCAGAGCAGCCTCATCCTTTAAACACCCCCAGCACCTCACACATGAGTGAGGTGAGGGCAGCAGGCTGAGCATGCAGCCATGCACCATTTGCACTTCCTTCTTGCACAAACCACTGCTCAGCTCATTTTCTCCTCCCAGAAAGCTGCTTTTACAACCCTCTGAAACACCTCATTTAACGGGAGAAGTATTTGTTCATTAGCACTCCTTGCAGCAGGAAGCACATGTCAGCGTGGGAGTCCAATCCCCCAGGATGTGACAGGAGAATTCATTCCACAGCACAGGCACTCTGGAGACACTCCTGAGGCTGCAGCTCAGCTCTCATCCCACTCCCACCCTGCTCAGAGCAATCCACAAGCAGGACAAGCACATCCAAGGGCTGCTCCTGATAAGACAGACCAATATTAAAAGCCAGCATCTTCCCCTTGGAGAGATAAGGCAAACCTGGCAGATTCTCATCTCGATTTTTTTTCATCCAGAATGCCACATTCTTTGAACAGCCACACAGCAGAACAAGCAGCAGTCACGTTTCCAATGTGCCATGTGTTTTGCTGGGCTCCTTGTGCTTTGGAGAGAAAGCTGTATTCTCTGATTCTATCTGGATGTCAGGGAGTGATTTAAAGGGAGGCCAAGTCACAGTCCTTGATAGATTTTTGGTTTGGTTGCAGTTTGCTGTTTAGTCAGGTAACATCTGTTCTTCAAGCAGAGAAACACGATATTGCTCTTTCATGTAAATTTATGGAAGAAGTGATGATTTTATCCTATATCCTAATAACAATTCAGACTTGGCTTTTATAAGGAGAACCTTGTTTGTGCTGGAGTTTTGTGCCTGTTATTTTATCATAATTTAAAATCAAGCTAGTCAGACACTAAATTATTTCCTGCTGAGAAATGTGCAAAAGCTCCCTTTATTCCTATATCCTCTTTACCGCTGGCATCTTGTATTTATAGAGTGTAGATGGAGAACTTAACATCCATGTTTTCTCCTTTTAAAGTCTCTCCTTTGATCTAGTTATCCATCCAGGAGATTGCTTTGATCCTTGCAGTTTTGCTAATTCCAAATACTCAATTATGCTTATCTAGTCCTGGAGGATCTGAGTGTTTCAAGCTGTCCCTCATCCACTGCTGGTTTACCAACACAGCCCAGCTTTCATCAAAAGGAACTTGTTCTTGCCCAGAGCACTGCAGGCTTCAGACTCATCAGCCAGCCTCAGAAACCTGGGAGAGCCTGTTTTTCTTTCCCAGCCACATCCCAGGGAAGCAGGAGAGAGAACAGGCTGTGAGAGAAGGGCATTTCGTGTGCTGAACAGTGAGGTCAGGGAGCAAGTGGGAGAGTTCTGGGAAGGAATGGTCACGCAGAGGAGCAGAGCTCAGGGCTCTCACGCAGCTCCTCGGGCTGGGAGCCTGTCAGGTCACCCAGTCATGCTGCTCTTCTCTCCCTTCCTCCATATTTCAGTCACTCAGGAGCCAGGAACCAAGGGGGTGGGAGAAGCTGGACATCACAGGCTTTGAGGGAACTGAACTGAGTAGGGAAAGCAGCAGAAATGGGGAGCAGTTCTCAAAAAAATAACCACCTTCCCCATCCATCAACCACAAAGGAGTGAGCTGAGCCTGATCCCAGGCCTGTCTGCTGCTTGTTTTAAAAATCTTCTCCCTTACAATATCATCATGCCATGTGAATGAAGGTTATCTAAATCCTGCATGATCTCTCCCCCAGGGAGCAGGGAGGGAGGCAGGAGAGGAGGATGCCATTATTTCATGATGGGATCTGAAGTAGTAGGGGATTTCCTTTCAGCTTCCAGAGGATTGAGACAAATTGAGATGCATCACCCTGATGCTTCACTGGTATTTTGACACCACGTTACTGCTCAGCACCCGAAACTCATCTGATGGAAGATGTGACCACAGCCCTGCTTTCCTCTCTGCTGCCAGCTCCTTCTGTGCCATTCCTCATTCTCAGACTAAGAAATTAAAACCTCCTCTACCACGTTAAAGAGCAATAGGGAAAAAATACAAAAGGGAGAAGATAAAATCTGAAGAGGCAGCAAGCGGCCACAGCTGAAGTACAGCAATGAAATAATTATCTTGTTACAAGAGCCCAGGCAAGGCTGATGGAGGGGCAAATTTCTCCCATCAGAAGGTCAGTGCAGGTTCCCTTCCCTCCTCACAGAAAGGTTTTTATATACCTTATATGAGGGCATTTCTGTTCTTGCAAATTGAAGGCTCAAGTGGCAGTTTCTTGCAAAAGCTTCTCCTACCACCAGCACAAGGAAGAAATAACGTCTGAGAACAGTGGTTTAGCACCACTCTGGCACTTCCAGCAGCTTTCCAAGAGGCAGGTTACACACGGAAGGCAGTGGATGAGCTGCTAAATTGCCCTTTTCTATCCTGCAGCCCCCTCAGCAGCAAGGAAAAGAACCATTTGTCGTGTTTACTTCAAAGATCGACAACACGAGGGCAGCCCCAAGAACACGATGTCTGTGAGTCAGCCGAGAGATGAGAGAGGACTTGATTTTGCCAGTCTGCCCTGAGGAGAACTTTGCAGGAGCTCTCAGTAGTTCAGACAGGTGGGTGACTGAGGATCAGTGCCTGCCCTCACAGGGTGAGCTGGGATGCCAAAATGGGGTGCAAAAAAAGAGCCCTGCAGTGGGGAAAGAGCCCTGTTGGTGCTGCTGTGTGCACAACCCTGTTACTCTGCTCCCCTGAAACCCTGCCAGGAAAGTTGGAGCAGTGTAAAAAGGGAGTAGGTGGCAGTTGGAGGAGCTTTTCTGAAGCTGGCTTTCCTTGCCCCACTGCAAAGCTCCCGTGCAGGCAGAGTTTGCTCCCTGCAGAACTTCAGTGGCCACCAGTAGCTGAAGTTTCAGGCAGGGTCTCCAAAATCTGCCAGCAGAGCTGTGTTGGGCACACTGAGTCACTGCTTCAAAGCTGCAGCCTTCTGAAGCAGCTTTTCCAAGCTGAATTACTCACCTGACATTTGCTAAATCTCAGTGAACTCCTTTTTCTCGTAAAGGAGAACTTGTAAAATTCATCCAGCTTTGTATTACAGAAACTCCCACTAAACCCTCCTCTGGGAAAGCTGAGCACTGTGTTTTTGCTGCAAGAGGGCAGCACAAACAGGGCACCTCCCTGCCCTGACAGGTTTTAGACCATCAGTCCTAAATCTGAGATCTGCCTGGTGCGTGTTCTCAGCTTTACCTGACAGTGCTTTGCCTGAAAGAGATAATCCAAAGATCGTTTGTAAACTCAGCATGGTGTGAGCTTAAGCCCCCAAAATCATTAAGCACATCGAAAATGGTTTTTTACAACCTTTTAAGTAACAGGCCTGATAACAAAGTTACATTTTTTGCTACTGATTCCCAGTGAACAGCTCCCACTGTTCCCTCAGCACTTCCTTTCCAAAATCTCTGTGTTACTGTAACATCTGGCTCCCCTGGGTGAGCCAGATACATTCCAGATTGCTCACTGAAAGTTCATCTGACTCTGAAGAAAGACATCTCAGTGATTCTCCAGATATTGCCCTGAATTCTATTTAAAACTGTGAATTACAGTACCTCACTTTCCTAGCACTTCCGCATTTGTCTGCACAGGTGGTGCACCTTTGGGTGAAAACAGAGGGGAAAAAGGAAGTGTATGGAGGTCATGTCTCTTGGAAATAAAAGAGGGAGGAAGAGAAGGAATTGGGAGAAGGTACCATGGAAATACAAATGGTTCAAATCTCATTTATTTGCAGAGAATACAAGCATCAGACAGGTAACATATGTGCTCTGAACCAAATGCAAACACCCAACACGCTCCATCTGCACGAGCAAACAGTCCAAGCACATTTGGGATGATGGATGCAGGACTGGCAGGTATTTATCACAGAGCTGTCTGGAGATTTGACTAGCAGCTAAACAGGAACACTGCTGAAAAGCACCTGCCTCACACCACGGAAATTTAAGGGAAGTTGCCCAGATTCAAAAGCTGCTGCGTTTGATTTTCACGCCTGTTTTACCATTACTTAAGAGACAGCCAGCTGCAAGCCACTTGACATTTGCTCTGAGAAGCCAGAGCAAACAGCCAAGGCTGGCTCAGTGTCTCTGTGGTGTGAGCTAACAAAGAAATGGACAAACATGTCAAGCCAAAAGCCAGCAGCTCTGGGAAGTGCGCTGGGAGAGGCTGCAGCTCTTAATAGAGGGGCTGTAAGAGTTTCAGTGGGGTGGGATGTTGTTTAAGGCACATCCCATGCAGGAGGGATGGCTCTGCAGGAAAAGGACATGGCAACAGGGCAAAATTGGAAATTTGGCTGCCCAAAGCATGTGCTGTGAAGATGTGATGTGCACACTCACCCTCCTCCCAAAGCAGCAGCTTCCCAGCTGGATTGGGCTGTGGAGATGGAGAGTGGGGGGTTTGTATCACAGAGACTCCTCAGAGCTCTGTTAGAAATGCAGCCTGACCTCTGTTCTGAAGCACTTTAGGGAATCTTTGTCCCAGAGCTTGAGGAAAAGGTAGAGCTGTAAATTAAAATTGCATTAGGAGTTCCTTTGGTGGTCTGTAGAGAAGGCAGGAGAGGAGCTGGGAAATTTTCTTTGCATTTATGAGGAGTTGTATCCCCAAATTATATGTGATGCTTTAGCATGGAAACACAGATCCACTAAAAGAATAAAAAATCATGTTTAAACACCGTATTGCTCAACAGAGGGGAAATGGCATTCCTGAAAGACCTGGTGTATTAATTGCTGTTTCTAGCACTCTTGGAATCCTCTGTGTCTTCGATATCTACATGAAATCATAAACCCCTCCTCCTTACTGAAATAATTCTTTCAATGCAGTTTCAGATACATGAAATGCACAAAATTTGGGTATTTTTCCTTGTAGCTGCACTATTTCCAGGTGATTTCTTGTTCATGCTTAGAGAGCTTTGATCTACTTTGAGCTTAAAAACCAAGTTATATTCCACACACTGGTTTTATACTGAGAGGGTAGTCAGAAATGAATCCATAGACACACTGTGTTAGTGCTTTTGCACTGTATTTCCAGTTTTAATGCTGGATTGTTTTGATGGAAGGTAGCAATCATTTAAACATTAAGAACAGTCATCTTGGGGACACACTTGTCAGATTTAAGGATCAGAAATTATATAGGCAGCTGTAAAAGGATAGGAAGTGAATAGATCAATATTACGAGGTCCAGTAATTCTTCGAGGTATTAAAATGAAATGGGGGAACAGTTTGCAAGAACAACTTGATGATTTAAGTCATGCAGCAGCTCCAGGGGCAGGTGAGAAAGCAGGTAGCAACCTCTGTGGGGTCCTGACAGGGTTAAGGACACCTTGATCAAAGAGGATTTTGCCCTGAAGCAAGGACAGGCTGGGGAGGACTTGCAGAAGGAAAACAGAACAGCCCCTGCATCTGCAGGAGAGTCAGTGGGGGAGCATTTGTGGGGAAAGCTCCCTGACATGACACAGCCCTTGGGAGGGTCCTGGCAGCACCCTCCACATCTCTGCTCACATGTAGGGAGTGAGCAGCCCAGCAGTGCATGGATCCTCCATCTCCATCCCCCAGTTCAGCATGTTTGTGAGCAAAGCCCCGAGCACACGGTGACATTCTGCTTGATGCCAGTCCTGAGAGAATCTGTAATGTTTGGAAGCATTTGGTCAATGGCTTTTTGGGGCTGGCTCTGCATGCAGAGGAGGAAGGAGCACCCCAACACAGCCTCCCCACAAGGATGTGGATATCTGAATGCAAGCCCAGGATGCTGCAACCCCACCAGCCTGGAGATCTGGGAATTCCAATTAATTCAGGAGGAAGACAGCTCACTGAGAAATGCAGAGAGTCAGGGCAGACCAAAGCTCAGCTAAATAAGTTTCCTTTTTTCCTTTTCCAAAGTTTCCTGCTCCACTTTGAATTCCAAGCAGAGACATGAGAGTGTCGTTTGTGGTGTGGGAAGAGTGATCCAAGCACGTCATTATTCATCCCAGCCAGCTCTAAACTCACAGTCCAGGTGAGTTAAATTCTTAATCTAAGCTGACTTCATCCATTTCACTGAGATTTCAAAATCCAGCCTGCAAGACCTCAGCATTCCAAATGAGTCTAGAAAGAAGTTACTTGGTTTAGTGATTTTTCTAGGACACAGACACTTAAGTTTGCAGTTTAGAATCTTGAATCATTTTGTGCTTCTTTGAACACAACAAAGCAGCTCCCCCTCA
>VWYE01010977.1:0-13439 GCA_013398995.1 Alaudala cheleensis | reverse complement strand
GAGCCCTCAGCCCCTCATCCCTCATGCCCTCATCTCTCATCCCCTGAACTCCCATCCCCTGAGCCCCATGACCCCTCATCCCTGAGCCCCATCCCTGTCCCGGCTGTGCCCTCGGGGCCAGCAGGACCCTGCTGCCAGAAACGGTCCCTTCTGTGCCTCAGATGCCTCCCCTGGGCGGGCTCTGCTCCTGCCTCCTGCACACGAAGCTCCGAGGCAGCAGCCACGAGGGGCTGAGGGCACCTCGTTGCAGGAAATGGGATGTTTTTTATTTTATTCCCCAGCACTCACACCTGACAGCTTTAACACCCAGGCACACCAGCTCCAAGCTTCCACGATTTTACTGCTGAGCAGGACTATGGATTTTCACTCCGTGTTCTCTAGGAAAGAGTATTGATTTGGCACAAGGGACATCAATAGATCCAAATAACTGAATAAAATTCTGAAGCCAGTCTTAAAAAATAATAATAATAATAATAAAAAGGGCAGCTGATAAGTGAAATGGGCCATTTATTATTTTGAAAGCCACACTGGTCTCACCATTTGAATTCTTTGCTGAGTGTTGGCTTTTCTAATTGCCTTCCATGCAGTTTTCTATTCATCTCTCCCTGTGAAATAAAACAGACAAGGGAAGGAAGGGTAAAAGCTGTCTTTGTTATCTGCCTGTGTTTCTGGAGACTTCTCAATGCGTTTGTTGCTTAATCTGTAAGTATTTGGGTTCAGAAATGCCAGTGGTATGTTCTGGAAAATGCATAATTTCTTTGAAACAGAAAGAACACTTCCCTTTTCGTACAGTTTTGTTTGTGGTTTTCATCAAAATTGTATTCTTTGAAGCTTTCTGTTCATCTGCAGCTTGCAGACAGCTCTGGCAACTGCAGCTCTGCTCTGCCCCCCAGTTCTCAGCCTTGTGCGAAACGAGTGTGTAGGAAGAAGTGAGGGAAATGTCAGTGTGAGTTTGCACTATTGTGCACCTGAGTTTCTGTGAGTAACAGCCCATTAACAGCGCTTTGCATCCCCTCACGCTTTGCTCATCCAGCCCACGTCAGCTCGCCGCCAATTTGTGTGGTTGGGCTGTAAACCAGGCGTGTGAAATCCAGCTCCGAGGAAATCAATCGTTATTCAGGATAATCTGCTGTAATCTGTTAAATGCAGCGGCTTTGGGCCAATTCTGCCCCGCAGTCACGGTCTGATGTGTGCCTGATGTGTGCTCGTTCCCATGGCTCGGGGAGCTCCATCCCCTCGTTCCCCGTGCTCTGGGAGCTCCATCCCCTCGTTCTCCGGGCTTGGGGAGTTCATTCCTCTTGTGGGATCTTCATCCCCTCGTTCCCTGGGCTGGGGGAGCTTCATCCTCTTATTCCCCGGGCTCTGGGAGTTCCATCCCCTCGTTCCCTGGGCTCTGGGAGCTCCATCCCCTCGTTCTCCAGGCTCGGGGAGCTCATTCCCCTTGTGGGATCTTCATCCCCTCGTTCCCCCGGCTCTGGGAAGCTCCATCCCCTCTTTCCCCGAGCTCTGGGAGCTCCATTCCCTTGTTCCCGGGGCTCTGGAATCTCCATCCCCTCCTTCCCCCGGCTCTNTCCATCCCCTCGTTCTCCAGGCTCGGGGAGCTCATTCCCCTTGTGGGATCTTCATCCCCTCGTTCCCCCGGCTCTGGGCTGCTCCATCACTGAGCAGCCGCTGGACCATTAAATCCATTTCCCCTCGGATTTCTGCCGCCGTTCCTTTCAGCACTTTCTGCCTCCTCTCGGAGCTCTGGCATTTTCTCCATTTTCACCCAGGAAAGGGGGCAGAACCAAGCGGGGATAACATCCGATAAAACAGACCGAGGGATGCAGAATTCCCCTGCCTTCCCCGAGCCCCCCAGCGCCAGGAGCACCCTGAGCAATGCTCTCCTGCCTCCCAAAGGTGTCCAGGCAGGGCTTGCAGCAGGGACTGAGGTGCACCGCCAGCGCCAACTTCCATTCTGTACTGGGAAGATGGGAATTCTGAGGGACGTGCTGCAGGTCAGCCCGGGGGCTCCGGGCTCAGCTGTGCTGTCACCCGGGTGTCCCTGTCCCCATCTGATCCTCCTTCTCCTTTGCAGCAGGGATTGTTCATTCTGTTCCTGCCCTGGGGACACCTGTACTGCTGCCAGGTGACAGGTGACACCTTACCTGCCTTCAGACACCACCACGGCCCAGCTGCTCAGCTCAGCCATGGACATCTTCATCCCTTTAATTTATTTTTTCACCATCTGTGGGTAAATTAACCAGTACACAGCACTGGTGAGCACTGGGGGAAATAAAAAGTGTTGCTCTATTTCAAGCAGGGTATAATCAGGGAGGAAGGGAGTATAAATAAAACATCTTGCAGAAAATCTGTCAGGATGAGTCTTTCCATCTGCATCTGCCTGGGGCTCGCAGGGGACAGGGGGCTGTGAGGAGGGGACAGAGCCCCCAGTGCCACCCCTGTGCACTCTCCATGGCAGGACAGGCCAAGGGTGCCCTGGTTTGGTGCTTCAACACCTGGATAGTGGCAGGGGAAGGAGAGTGATGCCCCCCCAGCCCAGCCATGCCATGATTCCCTGTCCCCAGCCTGTCCCCAGGGCAGGGCTCACCTCATCTCCCGGGGCAGCTGCACTGTGACAGCCTTGGCAAACCCCTCAAGGAGATCCAGACTGGAGGCAAACTGATGTAAAACTTAATTTTATGCCACTTGATCTTTAAGGACCTGCAATGGCCTTTCCCTGCAGGTAGTGGCTGTCCCCGAGGCTGTGCTGGCTGCTGGCCCTGGTGGCACCGTGCCAGGCTCTGACCTGGCAGGACCAGGCAGGGGTGGGGAAAATCTCTGCTCACTCTGTGGGTAGAATTTTTCCATCCCTCTCCAGTGCTACCAAAGGCTTCTGAAATTAAAACATCTTCATTAAAGCCTGCTCTGCCCCTTTATGAACCTACTAAATATAAAGGGGAGGAACAAAAGGAGTATTGGCTGAAAAAAAAAAAAGCTGTAATTAAGCAATGTCAGATGCCTGCAGTGTAAGTGGGAAATCTGAATAAAGACAATGGCGTGTGTGAGTTAAGGGTGTGAGTCAGCCTGGAGTCAGCAAGGATTGTAAGAGCTGCCTCTGGATTGTCTCCAAGCCCTAAAGCTGTACAAAAATAGGTTTCTATTGGTGTTACAGTAGTGAGGGACGTCCTACACAGGCAATTTGGCCTTGGAGAGAGTTCTACACTCACTGACTCTGAGGATGAGAGACGTCTCTCTGTCCTTGTGATACAGGTGAACTTCAAGGCTTTGAGTTTTGACTTTGAGTTAAATGTTCAGGAGCACTCAGATCTGAATTTCATGAAGGATATGTTTTTGTACCATGAAAAGTTGTAGCTGGAGTACCAAAACAAATAGGTTTGAACAGAAACCTTGATGGTTTTAGAGGTTTGGGGTTTTTTTTCACATTTCCAAATGTTTTCACAATTCCTGTGTTTCCTGGAGTTTGGGGTAAGAAATTAAGTGACAAAATGTCATCACATCTGCCTGGCACACCCCTGATGTGCTCTGCTCTGCTTTTCAACAGCAAGATGTTTTTTTCTTGAGGAAGAAAACACATTTCTCGGTGTTGCTGGTTTAAACCCCTGTGACTCCTTGGGCTTTGTCTCCAATGGGCAATGCCTTGAGGAGAAAGCAGGAGCAGCTGTGAGAGATGAGGTGTGAGCCCCTGTCCTCAGATGTGCCCAAAGTCTGTGTTCTATCACCATCTCCATGATGATGAGAGCAGGTGGGGCAGTGTTTTCCTGCCCCCTCCCTCTGGACTCTCTCCTGTCCATGGCCCATCCATGCCCTGCCCAGGGCTCACAGGTGACTCCCTTATCTCTGTCCATGGCCCATCCATGCCCTGCCCAGGGCTCAGTAATTCCCTTCAGGAGCTGTCTCTGCTCAACGGGCCATCAAGGACCCCCTGTGTGACTCATGGAATGACATCAGCCCATTGTGAGATGCTCTGCCCAGGGGGGAGGAGCCAAGCATTCCCACCTGGATATAATCTGGAGCTTGGGACAGCACAGACCTCAGTGACTGGATTCCCAGAGGACAGGAGCTGCCAGATCTTTCTATGGGATCACTGCTTCAACAAGAGCACTTCATCTGGACTGCCACCACCCTAATGAACAGGGTGTCAGATTGTATTCTGTCAACAGTCTTTTCTTTTTCACTATTACGTTTATTTTATCATTTTCCTATTCAATTTTCTGCCTTAGAGTCTCTCACTGGTTTTGCTTTCAAACCAGTCCAGCCCCTGAGGCAGAGGCAGCAGGACCCGCACGATCACCACGGACAGGGCAGGCCCTGCCCTGGGAATGTTGCCTGGGAAGATTCCCCACAGAGACTCAGACCCTGCTAAATGCCCATTAAAACCCAGCAGCAGCTGGTCAGCACCAGCTACCCAGAGGGTTTTGCACTGGCAGAGATTAAATCAGCAGGTTTCTGTGGAACAAAACAGCAGTCAGGAGAAATTCTGCAGAGTGTTAAATAGGGAATGGTCACTGTGCTGGAAGATGCAATGGGGGAGAGCTCTGGGGGGAGGTTCTGCAGGCCTGGGGGGATTCTCCCTCTGCCCCAGGGCTCCCACCTGGACCAAGGGTGCCCGAGGTTGGTGGGAGCTGCATGAGCAGAGCCCTTGCTCCAGGAGCACCAGCCCTTCCCGAGCAGAGGGAACAGATGGCAGTGATGATCTTTAATGGGCTGTCACAGAAATCACAGCAAGGAAGCAGCTGAACACAGAACTTCTCTCTGTGCTAGGCAGGGAGGAAAACTGGCATTGTTTAGTGTGGGAATGATTCCTCCTGCTTCTCTAGAAGCCTCCAGCTGGCTGATTTCTTGTCTCACCAGCTGATAAGGAGCTGACATGTCAAAATCTCCGTGACATTTTGACAGCTGGGTGTTGAGGTTCTTGGGTTTTTTCAGTGATGGGTGTCTCAAAGGGGCTGAGGAGCAGCTCCCAGGGACCACTTTGTCTTCAGATCACAGAAACATTTGTGAGGTAGATGCTCTGGTGGAGAGAAGTCTGCAGGGAGAACAAGCAGAAAAAGCAAGCAAGTCATAATTTAATCAAGGAACTCTTACTAGAACAGTAAACAAAGAGAAGACCTGACTCAAGGGACAGCAGGGAGAAAAGGCAGCAGCTGCAGTTGGAAATGGGATGCTGAGATCCACATGGGAAAGGCCTTAGAGACAGGTGGTGGGAGCTCGGTGGTGACTCCAGGGGATCTGGGCAGTCAAGTACCAAAGATTCTTCACTAAAGAGTGATCTAAAAAAAAAAATCAGAGGACTCCTTGTTTTTGTAAGAGGAGTGCTGTCATTCCAGTCTTCCTCTTGGGAACTGCGAGGTAACAGGAGGGAGAAACCTCAGGGAGTCACAGGTGATTTCTGTGACTCAGGTGCTCCCTGTTCAGAGCTGCTTGAACCTTCCTTTGCTCAGGTGGCCAAAGAAAGTGATTAAGAATCCACAAAGCCCAAATGTCCTCCTCTGGTGTTTGCTCCTTCCCAGAATCTGCTGGGGCAGGAAGAGCTGACCCTGCTGCTCTGAGGGGAGCACCAAAATTAACCCTTTCTCTCAGCCTCACAGGGACCCTTCTGCTCTCAAAGCAGATCACAGAATGAGGTTTGTAAATAAATCAGCAGACAGAATCCCCATAAATCACAGCCTGTCACGGCACAGAGCTGAGGAGAGAACTGCAAACAGCCTGACTGGAGAGAGCAGCAACAGGCAAAGACAATGGGTGAGGCTCTGCAGCAGACAGTGAATTATCTTTGCCATCTGCTTTTTGCTAACACCCATTTATAGAAGAAACTAACATTTGGAAACACTGAGTGCTGCTTGTTGTGCCTGTGGAATCATTTTCCACGGGATACAATTAATCATTCAGCCAACAGAGACTTGTCCCAGCGTTGCTCCAGCTGCAGCCAGAACACCTGCTGAAATGTCCAAGTTCAGCAAGCAGAAACTTTCACTCAAAAACTCCCCTAAAAAGGGGAGAGGGAAGCTGGGATGAGGGTGTGAGCTCTGCCAGGAGTGGAGGACAACTGGGAATTTTTAGAATCAATGCCTGCATTTCTGCTGATGTCCCTTGTCCCTGATTTCAGGCTTGGCTGGGGAAGGAGGCAGGCAGGAGTCTCCACACACTTGGAGCAAGGCAACCCCTGCTTTGAGCAGGTGGAACAAGCCAGGCAGGAATAAGCTGGAGAGCAGCTAGAGGTAATCACAATCAATGACAGTTGATTAAAAGCCTCCAGAAGCCAATATATTGCAAAGAAAAATAAACAGCAACTCTGCAAAAAAGCTAATCAATAACTAGCCAAGCAGCAAACAATTAAAAGGGGGGGAAAATATCCTTATTCTCCCGGAATTGGGTAGTATTCCTTCTCCAGCCCCTCGGAATGTGCTGTTCCCAGGCCAGAGGGGGTGCAGAGGAGGAGGAGGAGGAGGGCTCCATCCTCCCTGAGCACCCTGCCCACCCCGGGCTGCAGGGCGGGAGCAGCTCCTGGGGGTTTGCAGTTGCTCTTCTCTCCCTGAGCAATGAAAACGCTGCAAACACTCCCTGCCGAACCAGTCCTAATATCCCGACTGAAGTTTCTGATTTTGGAGCTTTTTGTCCTAATCTGGGCCATTGTTGCTGTGGATTGCAGGGTCACCGTGCCCAGCCTGCAGCTCGGGGGGAAGGGATGCTGCCTCTTGAGGCTGCACAAAACACCCACAGAGAGCCTCCTACCCAAAAAGCCTGGGCTGCCTTGCTAAATCACTGTGATAGACGAGTTTACACTCTGGCATGAAGTGACAAAGAGAATTTTCTATGAAGAAAACGGAAAGTGAACAAGACATTATACAAACCATTAAAAACTTGCCTTTTTTTTTTTTTTTTTTTTTTTTTTTTTTTTTTGTTAGCAACAGCTTCTGGCAAGATGAATAATTTGGAAGTGGAAGTCATATTTTGAGACAGAGCAGGAGCCCTTGATCTGAAACTAATTTGTTGTCAAAAAGAGTTAAGGGATTTGAAGCTGGGCTTTATCTCGAGCAGGATAACACCATGTAAATACAAATACCCTCCCAAATATCCTCTCAGCTCCTCCACTGCCACAACAACTTCAGGCTGCTCTCAGTCCTCTTGGAGATGGTGTGAAGCCAATGGGGCAGCTGCAGCAGAGCTTGGTTCCTCTCCAGCTGTGGTGGATGTTCTCAGAGGAGAGTGGAGGCAGCTTTGGAACAGCAGGAAATGAGTCCCAGCACAGGCTGGGGTCGGTGGGGGGATGAAGGAATGAGGAAGAGGAGATCCTGCAGGGATGGGAGGTGTCCCTGCTGTGGCAGGGGTGGCACTGGAGGAGCTCTGAGGTCCCTTCCCACCCAAACCCCTCTGGGATTCTGTGATCAAAGCAGACCAAGGCCTCTAACTGCTGCCTGCTGACAGATGTGGGGTGTCCTCCCCACCCCTGGGCAGGTGTCTGTGCTCCATCAGAGCTGACTCTGATGCTCTGGAGCACAGGGAATGCCCCTGGAAGGCAGCAGGGGTGATGGATGGGATGGATAGATGTGCTCCAGGGTTGGCTCCACGTCAGGGTTATTTTGTGTTCCCTGCTGGAATTGCCTCCTCCTGGCCCAGAGAGGGATCTCTGCTGCTGTGGGAGGGGCTCAGCCAGCATTTGGAAGTTGTTGTGGGACACAAATCATTCCTGGCCTGAGGGTCAGGGGGCTGCTGTCACACCCCAGCTGTGCTGAGTAAACAGGATCACATAAAAAAGGCTTGATTATAAAGCTAATGATGTAAAACTATTATGATTTGTGGAAATTTGGTCATTACCTGCAGGAATATGGAAACCAAACGTTTTTCCCTGGCACTTCCTCTCAGCCACACTGAGCAAACACGTGCTTGAAAATGTAGAAACATCACACGTTGCTCAAAGTGGTGAAACACGATGGAGTGACTTTCCCTGGGCTGGGCTCTGGTTGCTCAGTGGAGTTTGGCTGCCACATTTGAGGGTTCCACCTCAGCTACAACCAACTCTTCCCAGAACAGGGCAGGGCTGGTGGGCAGGGATGCACCTCTGCCCTGGGACAGGCTGAAAAATGATTTAATGAGGAGCCAGAGTTCACCTTTCTGATCCCAAACACTTCCCACTGCCACGAGAGTGAGAAAAGAGCTCCTCTTTTCCCTGAGACAAAGCAGAAAACTTCCCATCAGCTGGGGCTACGTGCTGATGGTCCCAATTAGCCTCCCGGATTCGAGTGTGTATCCAATCAAAAAGATTATTAATGAGAATTAGGTCACTCTTAATTAGCTGCTGTTAACATAGTAGCTTCCCCTCTCCCAAAGACATCACTTTTTCTGATATTAACCATCAAGTAGTCTTTCTCAGAGCAATTATCCCATCAAAAACTGGTTCCTCTCAGTTAACAATTTTCATACTAATGCATTAATTGCCCCTGGCTTACCCACTGTCTAATCAGCAAGGTGGGTATTAGTTTCTGGAAGTGATTGATTCCAAGGGACTTTGTGCTTAATTACATTTTAGCAAACTCTGGTTTGAATCCTTGGAGAAGAGAAGGCGTTTTCTGTTTGGCTTTGAACTTGCTGTGTTGGAGGGATCCAAGGATCTCAATTATTCCATTCATTCTTAAGCATGCTCGTCATGAGATGGTGGAGTTTTGTCACTTCTGATTCATCTTTGCCCAGAAGAGCTCACCCCAATTGTGGGGTTTGCATTAATAAGTAAGTTTGCTTTTAAAAAATAATGATTACATTATATATATATATATATCTCTGCATGTCAGGCGTGGAGAGAGTGGGGTGATCTCTCAAAATGTAATTTGTATATCAATCACTTGACTGGATGGTTTGGGATGAAATGTGCTATATAAATGCAAGGCCATCATTTATCTTCTTTCTACTTGTGTCTCAACTTAATTGCACCTTTATTGCCCACTGGCACTGCCAGAACCTCGAGCTGCAGGGCTGGGGCAGAGCAAGGGCCCAGCTGGTGCTGGTGGCTGAGAGCTCCCTGGATTCAGGGATGTTCTGGAAAACCTCTTATAGCCAGGTCTGGAATCATCATGTGCCAGGAATTTTCATGGAATCACAGAATTCCAGAGTGGTTTGGGTTGGAAGGGACCTCAGAGTCCCTCCAGTGTCACCCCTGCCATGGCAGGGACACCTTCCCCTGTCCCAGGGACACCTTCCCCAGGCCCAGGCTGCTCCAAGCCCCATCCAACCTGACCTTGGGCAATTCCAGGGATCCAGGGGCAGCCACAGCTGCTCTGGGCACCCTGTGCCAGGCACTGCCCACCCTCCCACGCAAGGATTTATTCCCAATATCCCATCTAACCCTGCAGCCTCCATCCCACAGACACCTGGTGTGCTGATTTTCCAGGGGTAGAGATGCTCCCACTGATCTGCAGGAGTCGATCTCTGACTCCCCTTCACCTCTAAAATTCACATTTGTTCCAAGGAAAGCTGTTGGTGTTCTCTGCCTGCAACCCCAAAGCAAGAATCTGCAGTTAATGCATTGATTTCTAATGGAAGTGGCCTGGGGAGGAGGGAAAGGGAAATGGGAGGAACAAGAGCATTTTGTTTACAACCTTTAGGAATTTCTTTACAGTTGGGGCCTTTTATGAGGGGGATGTACAGACAGATCTCACTGTTCCTGCCATATTTTTGCCACGGGCTCATTATTTCTGCTTAGAAATGGTCTCATTAATCAAATGTTCTGGGAACACATGTGATCAGTAGTATCAAAATCACTAATCATCATTAAGAAGCAATGAAAATTCTTTTTTTTTTTGCCTGCAGTTGGCTAGACCTTGCTTCCAGCAGAAGACATTTCCCACCTTCCCCCCAGCTCGGAGCCAAAGGCTGGCAGGAGCAGCAGGCAGCTGCAGGCTCCAGCAGAGCCTTGCCAATTCCAAAGAGCAAGACCAAGAACAGCAGGTCGTGGGCTTCATCTCGAGGCAGCAGAAAAGCTGGAAATAACTGCAAGGCTCACAGTGGAGGGATAAATGTCTGGGATGAGCTGCTGTGCCTCAGCATGGATGAGCAAAGGCACAGCTCCTGTGTCCATCTAGGTGAGCACTCCCACTTGAACTCCCCGTGGCCAAACTGCTCCAACCAGCTTGAAATTGCTTGGATCAAACAACCAACAAACCTGTGAGTGGAGGAGGAAGAGAACACGAGGAATTCTCATCCATTTTCAGCCTCCTCCCCGTTCAGCCAACACCTCCAGCACAGCCTGGCTGCAGAGGGTCCAGGGGATGGGAGGGGATGGAGCTGTCGGGATGGGGGCTGTGCCTGGGGGCTCAGAGCATCCTCAGTGCTGCCCCTCCACACCCAAACACTGCCACAGCTCCTCCAGCCGAGCTGGGACAGAGGCAGGAGCTGACCCCGAGGGAACAGCACCCAGCAGGGTGGGAGTGGGGCTCTGCAGGCTGGGAGAAAAACGCTCTGAGCAGAGGGGGGGGGGCTGGAGAAAGTGTTTTTCTACTCGAAAAATGATAAAATTTTGATAACTTCGAGCCAGCTCAAGCGGCAGACAGGCAGCTCAGACAAATGTATAAAACATCAAAAGGCACAGGATGGAGAGCTCCAAATATAGATCCCTGCAATGCAATTCATTCCTGAAGCAGGAAAGGGGAAACTTTGCCATAACATGTTGTGTTGCAGCCCCATTTCCACGTGTGCAATGAGCCGAGATGAAAAGGATTGCAGAGACCTGGGCAGCAGGCTCAGAGAGTGAATGAAAAACCCCACAAAAATCAGGCATATGCAGAAGAAGTTAAAAGGAGGAAATGCTCAAAGTGTGCTGAAACATTTTGCAGCTTGCTAAAAAAAAAACCCACCCCAAATTCCATCATGTGAAGACTTTGAAATCATGACAAAGATGGAAAGGATAGATTTGGAATCCAGGTCTGGGTAGAAGGTGTTTAACTGATTCATTTGTGGCAGTTTAACTGCAAGGGGGATTATTTATTGCTCTGAGGAGGGCACAGAGCTGTGCTCCTGGAAAAGCAGGAATCCTCCTGGAGCTGATCCCTATCTGTACTTCAGCACAGGCTCAGGGGGGGCCTCAAGTCCTCTTGGCACCGATTACTTAAAGAAAAAACCAATAAATCAGTGGAACTGGAAGATGCTGTCCCAGCTGCTCTGCCCTTAAAGGTGTTTGAGTGGTTTTTTTAAGCTCATCCTCCAGCTGGAGACCCCTCAGAGCCCCCAGAAGGGCTGATGCCCCTCTGGCAGGGGCTGCTGGAGCCCGAGGGGTAACAGGGCTCTCACTCTGCCCAGGGCAGCAGGAGCCTGAGACAACACCAGGAACCTTCTGGCAGCACAATTGTACCCTGGACTGTTCTGGAATTACCAGCTAATTTACTCCTTCTGACTCAGGCAATCCTTTTCCATCAGCTCTCAATATTTACTGATTCATCTGCCTCTCATTTCTGTATCAATCAACAGCAGAAGTTCTCTGGATAAGCAAGTGGGTGTAGGGAGAATCTCATGATTAGTCAATGCTAATTAATGTCCACTTAGAGTAATTATTAGCAGGGTTTAATAATTTGTAAATCTGATCTCACTAAACAACCAGAAATTATTACAAGGAATGTTCAGCTGAGAACTTAATTAACCATTGGTGGCATAGATCTTGTTTGGGAATGGTGTGGCAGCCCACAGGATCCTAAAGGCTGTCAGCAAACAGCTCTTCTTTGCTCCTTCCATCTATCTGCAGATATAAATGTTACCAAACTGTTATTAATTCTAAATTAAAGGTTTAATTAAAGGCAGTTTAAAATACTGCTGTGGTTTCATAGGATCACAGACTGGTTTGGGTGGGAAGGGACCTCAAAGGGACCTCCTGTTCCACCCCTGCCATGGGCAGGGACAGCTCCCCCTGTCCCAGGAGCACTTCCAGGGATGGGGAATGGCTTTATCACAGCCCTTGAGGCGAATGGAGCAGGGCAGTTTCACAGTGCTGTGCCTGGAGAGGCTCCAGCCCTGCAGGACCTGGGTGTGGTGGGAGACAGCGAAGCCTCAGAGTGACTTCAGAGTGACTCCTGCCCTGGGGAGCCCCCACCATCGCCCAGAGACTCCCCCAGAGTCAGCAGGAACCATGTCCTGACCTCTTCAGGAAGCACACAGCGATCCAAACCTGCTTTGGCACCTCCCAGGTGGACAGGGCTGAGCTTTGCCGGCAGGACAGCGGTGGCAGGAGGGGACAGCCACAGCCCCAGGGTGTCCCCACCCCTGTGCCAGCCCCAGGGTGGCTCCCAGCCCTGCCAGTCCCTTCAGCTGGAACAACAGCTGCTCTGCACTCAGGGATCCTTTGGAAATACCTTAACCACCTTCAGTTATTTTAAGGACATGGGGGGGAACATCCAGCCCTGAGCAGCTGCTCCGAGCTGTGACCTTGCTGGGTAGAGCCAAGGTTGCAGCGTGTGAGCGCTGAGAGTCCATCCAGCAATGGCTGGAGGCGATTTCCTATTCCTCCTTTTGTCTGCCTGATTGATGTCAGTGCTGAGGAACGAGGTGTTGAAGGTAAATCGATACCTTGTGGCCGGCGGTGGGTTTTTGTCACGCTGCAGTGTGAGGGGACACGGCAGCCTGGCATTAACCCAGGCTCCTGCAAAGCCTGGCCTAATCCCCGGAGCCGGGGCTCTGTGGGACAGTCCCGGCTCCTTCCAGGGCTGTGTGGGACAGTCCCTGCTCCTCTAGGGCTGTGNCTCCTCTAGGGGCTCTGTGGGACAGTCCCTGTTTCCTCCAGGGCTGTGTGGGACAGCCCAGAGCTGTGTGGGACAGTCCCTGGTCCCTCCACGGCTGTGTGGGACAGTCCCTGCTCCTCTAGGGGTTGTGTGGGACATCCCAGGGCTGTGTGGGACATTTCCCTGCTTCCTCCAGGGCTGTGTGGGACATTCCCTGCTCCTCTAGGGGCTGTGTGTGACATTCCAGGGCTGTATGGGACATTCCCTTCTCCCTCCAGAGCTATGTGGGACATTCCCTGCTTGCTCCAGGGCCGTGTGGGACATCCCAGAGCTGTGTGGGACATTCCCTGTTCCCTCCAGTGCTGTGNCAGGGCTGCAGGGGGACAGCCCAGCCCTGGCCACGGCTGCCCTGAGACTGCAGGGAAAGCTGTCATGGAACGAGGGAATGATCATCATGAAATTAAACTCATCCCTGACACGGTGCCAAGGCTGATCTGCCCCAAACAGCCCTGGATGGGAACTGTGTGGGAAATGTGTCCACGCTCTGGAGCAGCAGCTCTTGGCTCCCTTGCCTTGTCTGTGGGGGTTCTCCAGGTACCCACACCTGGGCTCAGGCAGGTAAAGAAGAGGCAGCTGTGCCTCCACAGGTGAGTCTGCTGGAACCTCCTCAGCCTGGGGCAGCTCAGTGTTTGTGTGGGCAGGGACAGGGCAAGGAGAGGTGGTGTTTGTCCTTCTCATCGC